>JAPMLY010000707.1:0-157121 GCA_026401115.1 Tetraselmis chui
GAGGATGAACTAGGCAGGCTCAGGGAGGTCTTCAATCCGGCTCTGGGGGTGGGTCGCGGGGGCTGATCCGGCAGAGGTGAGTGCGATCGCTAGGTTGGAGGTGAGAAGGTCCTGTAGGAGGGCCACTGTTTCTTGGCCAGTGATATCAGTGAACATGGGGGAGCGGATCTTCACCCTTCGGCCTGAGACTGCGGGGGTTGAGGCATCTCGGAGGAATTGAATTTTCTGATGTCGTAGTTTTGCCAGGAGGGAAGGGGAGGAGGCTGCGGAGCATGGTGCTGGACCGGCCGATCGGAGTTCACGCTGGCGTGAAGCGAGTTGGTACATGAGGCCGACCGCGACGCAGGAGGTGGGGATATCGAGACGAATTTCCTGAAAGCCCGTAAAGAGTTCGACAGGCAGGGGGGTGGTGTCGTAGCACGTCGGAGCAATCGGGTGGTGAGTGCGGGAGGTGTTCGCAGTCCATCGCGTGTGGTGGGCGAGTTCCCGTCCGATTATATTTTTGACGCGGTTGGTGAGGTCGTCGAGGCTGTTGAGGCTTTCGAGGAGCCAGTGCTGAGCCACCGAGCATGCCAAGGGTATCGGGGTCGAGGGGTGAGTAGATTCCGGCAGGAAGACGTCGTGAATCCAAAAGCGAGCAAGAGGGGAGGGGGTGGTTGAGTACTGGCTTGTTAGGAGGTAAGAGTCGATCATGCGGGTAGAGAAGTCGTCGGCCGGCCCAAGGTCTGTGGTTGACCGGGGGGCTGCGAGGATCAGGGGGGTCTGGAGTCCACGACGGATGGGGAAGGGGTCTAGCGCGGTGCCTAGGTTGTGTTTGGCTGGGGATAGTTGGGGGACCGTGAGGAACGGGGTCAGCGGGTGGCCCGCGAGTTGGTTTCTGGGTTCGCAGAGGTCCGTGTATCGCCCGTGGTCCGGGGGATCCCTTAAGAGCGCCTGCCTGTAGGTGGGGGGAGGGTTAGAGGTCGAGGACATAGCGATCGAGCGTGGATCCGAGTAGGAGAAGGAGTCAAGGGGGTTAGTCGAGTGTTTTCGAGTTGGTTTTCGAGTGGATTGCGTGTGTTGGCGGCACACGACCAGTCCCGATGGGACATGGGTTTGTTGGATGTTGGCGGCGGACGGGAACGTCCGGACGCTCGGTGGGGCGCGGTGTGGCGCGCCGCTCCTTGGGAGGGGAGTTTTTGGTAAGCGAGGGTTGTGATTGGTCATTCGTAGTACTATGGCGGGTACATGTTTGGATTTCGAAGTGGGTGGCGCGGTAGCTGTCGGGTAGATGAAATTCAAAACTCTGAAAGTTGTGCCTTGCTGTGTGTACCGTCTGGTGTCGCTACGGATCCACTGACCTGGGTGAGCTGTGCTCGGGTGGGGAGAGGTGGACGGTGCCTGTAGTTCAACGGGCCCCAGGTCCACCAGTCTATCGCTCGATGGGAGGCCAGGCCCAGAGCGAAAGCGATCGGCGTTGCTCATTCGAGCTACCGACCCATCCCTTGTATGTGGTTCAATAGTACTTTAGTAGTACTGTGGATCTTGTTATTGTCTTTAGTGACGGTAGGATGACGTATCATAAGTGCCACTTCCCCCCTTCGCCGTGGGCAGGGTTGAGTAAGTGTTGTTGCGTCGAAGGTGTGCGTTGCCTCGCGAATACCAAAAGTAGATTAATAGTTTAAGTACTACAAAGGCCGCGGGGTCGGTTGTGTGACCGGATCTGGTGTAGGCTCCCGCTATTGGTGACGAGCGGGCTTGTGTCGCGGACCTCTTATGAGGTCGTGGGCCGCGGTGGGGCAGGTCTAGGTTGTAATCCAGAGAGCTTGTCGCAGGCTTGTCGGTAGTAGAAGTGTTTGAAGTCATCGCCATGTACGGCGGAAGAGGGTGCCGGTGTACCGAGACGATACCGAGCGAGGGAAGTCATCGCAATGGGGGGGAAGAGGGTACCGGTGTGCCGAGAAGATACCGAGCGTGTGAAGTCATCGCCATGTACGGCGGAAGGGGGCGCCGGTGTGCCGAGAAGATACCGAGCGTGTGAAGTCGTCGCCATGTAGGGCGGAAGAGGGTGCCGGTGTGCCGAGAAGATACCGACTATTCCCCAATAAAAAATAATTTCCCGGGTACAGGTAATTGTCTACTTGTATATATTCCTCCCGAGATTTATTCTTTTCGGGCAAGCGCGGGGCGTACGAGGGCTTAAGACAACCCGATTCACGTACCACACCGTCATGGGTCTATATTTTAGGAGGGGCGTTGAACCCAGCCCCGGCAACAAGTGCGTCCACGCCTCATCCTTGCCGCGTTTGGACAACAATGGACATCAACCATTCCTCTACGCCTGTCAAATACCGGTTAGTCGAGCCTTCGGCACACGCACCTTTGCATGCCTCGATGCGCAGCCACATTGGAGCGCTCGTCGGAACGGATGACTTGGGCGACCTCCTGCTCGACCTCCTCACCAACTCCCTTGCCCCCGCCACCAACGACAACTACAACACCATGCACTTGATTTTGACTTGTGGGGTGCTGCTTTGATTTTGCTGAGGTAAGTGCGGAGGCCGGATGTGCATTGGGTGTGTAGGGTGTGTGTGATTGATTCGAAGGTTTCGCGGTGGATGTGGTGGTGGTAAGCAGTGGAGCACCGCATGTATCCTTGGATAAGGCGTAGCGATAATGCGTTGTAAATGAGGCGGAGGTGGGCATGATCGAGTTGGAGGCCAATGTCTATGCCTGCGAGTTCCTCACGGTTGATGGTGTGGGAGGGGGGAGTGGAGGTCACAAAGATTTTGATGTGAGTATACGTGGCATGGTGAGTAGCTGCCACTCCAAGCGGGAAGGAGCATTTGTTTTGGAGCTGTCCGTATAGACAAAGTCCTTCCAATTCCAAGCGAGGACACCTTTCATGGGGGAGTATTTTAGTGTCGTGCGTTCCGTTGGGGGGCAAGTAAGGTTGTGGGTGGGGTTGGGAGGAAGGTAGTAGATGCATGTGGAGTGGAGTGCGTATGTTGCGAGAATGGGCGGGGATGGGGGTGTGATGGTAGGGGTTGGGAGGTGTGTGTCATTTATAGACTCCCATGCCATCTCACACGACGAGTCACCTCACGCGTGGACAACCGGGAACATCGCATAGTGGATTCGAGAGGCGTGGAATGCCATATTGGAGATTATCGGTTAGTTAACGTACCATGTTGAGTCCGCCTAAGGCAACGTACGGACACAAAGCGTCACAAGCGCAATAGAATGTCCGCGGCGGACGCCCACCTTCTTTACCTCTGAAGCTGCTCCACTAGTTGGTAGCAGCCACCTTTTGCCATTGCGCTCGCCAATAATCGGCTCGCGCAACCCAGCCAACGTTCCCTGATCGAGAGCCGAATAAAAATAACGCCTTTGAATAGGTGTTTTAGTGCATGGTTATCCAAATTCAAGCAAGCTATCATCTTCGGCATAATCTGACTCCCATTCGCTAAATTTGTTAGTCGTCTTCATGACTTGCGTACAACTTCGGACTTCCGATGCTCTCACCCGCTTGGAATACTATTTTTGGGGCACGTTCAACGGGGAATTTCGCATATTCTTCGTGCCCGGGCCTACCTTAACCTCTTGGCGTTTTCCATACCTCCCCCACCGGATTATGTGCGGGCGATATCGGGCACGGTCGCGGTGCTTTGGGTCTCTTTTTTGCGTCGCATGAGTCCATTTTCAAGGTGTCGTGCGACTGCTATACAATGGAATCGAACCGTGTGCTGGGTCTTACTGTGGAGAGCGGATCTCATGTTCGGAAGTGTCCACGGTGCAATGGGGCTCCTTCATGGTCTCGAGTCGTGGGTCTTGATCTTTGTCGACGGTATCGATCGGGTGCCACTATGTCGGATGAGCGCTCGACATTCGCAATGCTTATGGACAATATTTCCATGTGCCCGTGCTCTTGGTATGTCAGTCTCCTCCACGACCAGGTTGTCTACGTGCTAGATGAAGAAAATGTAAATGTAAATGATGTACAACAATACCAGCAAATGGACCGGCTTTTGTGTAACGGTCATGAGTTGCTCAGCCATTTAGGAGACTTAAGAGCAAAGATTGGACCGGGTTCTCTTCGACAAGGTACACCTCTCGACACACCTATCTGCAATGTGTGCCGACGTTCCTCTCATCCTCTGAGGATAAAAACTGTAAGCAACCGCAGTAATTGCCATAGTCCCCCGCCAGTAACAGCATGAAAAATTTTGCAATCAAGAAAAACATATCTATAACAAAATGGAGCCACCTGTAAAAAACTGCAGAACTAAACTGCTGCTCGACCTTCACGATGCACGGCCCGCTCCCACCGAACCGGGGTGCCGACCGGCCTAGGCCGATCGGCGTTCGAGAGGTGCGACGGCCTAGCCTAATCTAGCTCCCGGGTGACTTCGTTCTTGCCGGAGAAAGGAGGGGTAATGCTAGCGAAAAAACCCTCCTCACGCGGCCGCTCATTGATCCCACCGTCGCATCCCGTAGGCCCCGCCCCAAGGTCGTAGCCGCTCCTCGCGTCGCCACTTTCCTCCTAGTCGAGGTCCCCCGTCTCTCGAGGGCGGGTGGGGGGGACCAAGACTACCACACACGAAAAAAGCTAGCGCTCCTGCCGCTGCGCTGAAAAAATTTCCCGGTCATTTCCCCGGCTTTTTCTTGTCATGTAAATGGGTACCTATCTAGAAAACCAGCCAGCGGCCGTACCCTCCACCCACCGATTAGCCGTCCGTCGAGCACCCTTGTTTCGAGTGCGAGCCTCCGCGCTTACCCGGGCTCCCACTCTCTAATATTTGGCGTGCATGTCGGTAGTGGGTAGCGGTGGGTTAGGGCATGGTCACCATTGCCGGATCCAAAAGGGCCGCGAGGGTGCGGAAATTATTCAAACCCTCGGCAGAAAGTCTTCCGGCGCCGATTTATCCTCAAGATAACCCTGCCGCTAGACCTCGCCGCTCCTCCCGTCGCGCAAGAAATCCTAGCTACTAGTGTCATGCCGCCCCCCTTGAGTCACATGGACGTCACTAGGCCGGTCGACGTGTAGGGAGCGCCCTGCCTTAGCGCGGCTTCACGGCTATCCGCCGCGAACTTCAGTACCCTCAATTCGCCGCTTATCTGTCCGTATCCTCCTCGCCAAAAAATTTCACATATTTATGCCCCCCCCCACCCCCCCCCAAATGGAATGGTATTTGAGGAGTATTAGCGAAAAACATATCGGATGGCCCGAGCGGGAGATCTTAGTGTTGGTGTACGGATATTATGATTTTCCAAAACCCTCCGTACAAAGCTTCCCGACAGCTAATAATCCCGCGGATCGCAGTTGCCGGTACCTTGTTTAGCCCCCTACCATGCCAAGCATGGCACAACATAAGGTTTACTAGCGACCACCGCGTGGAGGTAGAGGTAGGTGCCGACGGGCATGCGAGCACACCCCACTCCGGGCCGCCGCCGCTGCGGCGCCGGCGGGCGCCATGCTTGAATAGCTCATGCTTGAAGTGGGGGTTACTAAGGGACGGGACTTGCGGTTGGAGGACCGCCGTATTCGGTCGGGAGCTTCTCTAGATCGACATGGGGATGTGGTGTGTGTGTGCTTAGACTTCATGGCTCAACACCGTTGTCTTGTTGTTGATGTGATGGTCCCAAAGACTCGCACGAACACCAATGTTCCCCAGATAGGCGGTCGTCTCCCACTGCCGGGTAGTCTTGCATTGAGAGCTCAACACGGCAAACTCGATGCGGACCTTAGCGCTTCCGCTTTGCTTGGCACGCCTGCGGTTCAATCGGTCCATGTCTACTATCCCTTCGCTCTAGAGGATGGGAACCGGTTGGCGCCTACGGCGGCTGAGTTGGTTGATCGCAGGGCTTTTTTGGTGGTAGTTCGTCGCTTCCCCGGTATGGGTGTTGCGGACTCTTGTGCATTTCGTTCTGACAATCATGTCCGCATGCAACATTTTGTTCGTCGACCTACATTTTTCCACCTTCGGCGGTATTTGGGGGATGTGCGGCGAGAATTCCTGCAAAACCTTTCTATTGCTCTTCATGGTACTTCGGGTTCCTGTCTTCGTGATGCTTTGAAGGAGGGCAGTGCCGATGCTGTGGCCTGCCTCCCTATTCGTAAGGCATGCTGTGGGGTTTTTGCCTCCTTTTTTCCCTTTTTGATTGACGGTTTCCATTACTTTTCTTGTAAGAAAATTGATTTTTGTCGTCATCGTCACGATGTACGTATTAGGCACCGTACCGCGGTTAGCTGAAAAAAGTACTAATCATTAGCGATAAATCACGGTTCATTGATATAAGTACTCAAAAATCACCTGCCTGCCAAGGCTCAGATTGCCAGCCAGGCCCGCATGCTTCGCACGACAGCTCCAAGCGCCACCCAGGCGCCCGACACGATAATCTTATTATATATCGTCGATACGCGTGTCCGATCTCGGCCACTCCCACTTCCGTCAATCCCTTCCCGTAGGACTGCAGTTGCACCCCGGGCCCGAGTGCACCTGCACCCATCCATCCGCTCGGTTTTAAATAGTTCCATCACACTAGTAATATCATGTCGCGCAACGGTTCCGTGGCGCTGCGGTTGGCGCGGCAGCTGGCTGCTCGTGGGTGCGGCAGCGGCCGGAGCGCCGTGATGGCGTCCGCATCCGCCGCGGCAATGCCTCTCTTCGACGTTACGGGCGCATCAATCGCGCGTCTTGCAGGTGCTAACCCCCTCCCTCCTAAGTGTTCCCGCGTTTTCTCAACTCCCAAGCAGTTCCGTCTTGAAACGGAATGCCAGCTTATATGTAATCGTTCAGGCAGTCGCTGGACGCCCAGTAACCTCTGACGTCAGTCTCCCGGCCCGCCCTTGGCCCCCTCGTGTCCTCCTCTCAACCCCACCCAGCTTGACCCCCTCCCCCCCCCCCCCCCCTTCATATCAGAAGAGTACCGCTGCGGAACAGCTTTCAAATAGTCCGAATCCGTGGCCGGGTAACTGCAATGGTTGATTTACGGGGGGAGGGCAAGGTTACGTGTGTCTGCCGTCGTTATGTCTGGCCGTCCGCAGTCCGTACACTGTGGCTGAGGATCTCTCTACAGGTCGCACTTTTGTTTTGACCTCCACGCCGCCCGCAGCGGGTCGCTCCTCTCCTCGATAGCCCCCATGTGCTTCGCGTCACCCCATATATCACCATTTCTTCACCCATTTTGCTCGTCCCTCCTCTACCCATCCGAAGTTCACATTCGTCCGTACCAACTGATAGCCACCGCCCCCGCCGGGATCTCCGTGGCGTAACGCAACGCGGACTATCCAACGACCGTACAGAGCCGGCCTCCTCGCTAGGCATGCATTCACAATGTATATTTCTAGTATCGTGTCCTGCCTTCTCTTCTTTCCCTCCTTGCACTGCGCTATGCCTGTCGACTCGAAACAAGTGCCCCGATGTACTTCAATAACCGACTGTAGTCTCCATCTTCAACGAAACTTGCTTCATTACTGTGGCACATGTGTTCCTGTAATCCCTATGCTTGTGTTATACACTACTCCTGCCCATGGCAATCTAAGATGCCGCGTGTGTGGGGATGCGTGTCGCAGCAGGCGGCTTAGAGGTGCCCTTTGCCCTTGGTGGACTCCGCGGTATCTCTGCCTCTGCACTGCAGCCCTCCGACCGCTTCTGCCCCCGCCATAACAGCCCAACCGAGAATGAGCGGGCCCAGATGCTGGAGGCGTGCGGCTACAGTAGCTTGGAGGACCTGGTGAAGGCCACGGTGCCAGCCAGCATTGTGCGCACTGATGGTATGGAGATGGGGCAATATACACAGCCGATGACGGAGAGCGATTTTCTGGCATACTTCAAGAAAATGGCGTCCAAGAATGTTGTAAACAAGTCCTACATTGGCATGGGCTACTACGACACTATCGTCCCGCCTGTTATCCTGCGCAATGTGCTGGAGAACCCGGGCTGGTACACCCAGTACACACCCTACCAGGCAGAGATTTCACAGGGCAGGTAAGGATGCATTCACCATGCAACCCAATCCGTGCTGCGTAGGCTTGGTAGGGTTTGCCTGGGTGTCGATCTAACACTAGATTCGTCCTTACCCCCATGCATGACCAAACTGCAGGCTGGAGTCGTTGCTTAACTTCCAGACCATGGTGACGGACCTCACCGCTATGCCGCTGTCCAACTCGTCACTCTTGGATGAGGCCACAGCTGCGGCGGAGGGGATGACGATGTGCAGCGCCATCGCGCGTGGTAAGAAGCCGAAGTTTCTCATCTCCAGCAGCTGCCACCCACAGACAATCGCCGTGGTCTCTTCGCGTGCAGACGGCCTGGGTCTTGAGGCCATGGTTATGAGCGACAAGGAGATCGAGGTGAGGAGAGACGCACTAATCCAAAGTTTCAAATCACCCATTGTCAGTCTAGACGTTAGGCGTGTAGAAGTTATATGGCATGGGAAAGGTTCCGGGGAATTGGTGGCGGTCGGGTCCGGCGGAGCTCCTGGGCCTTGACTTCGGCTACTTTAATCTTTTCCTCAGGCTTCCTTCAGCAAGGATGTTTGCGGCGCACTGGTACAGTACCCTGCCACAGACGGCACCATCAATGACTACTCTTCCCTTGTGGGTAAGGCCCACGAGGCGGGCTCCAAGGTGGTTGTTGCCACTGACCTGCTGGCGCTGACCAAGCTGAAGCCCCCCGGCGAGTGGGGTGCTGACATTGTGGTGGGGTCTGCCCAGCGGTTTGGCGTTCCCATGGGGTAGGCTTCTCTTATTCTTCTGGTGGCACCCAGAATGTCTTTGCTGCTTCCGCTTCGTGCCTAGCGTCTGTTGCATTCCCATTCATATCATGGTGCTTACATTGTGTATTTTATACCTTGCAGCTACGGCGGCCCCCACGCTGCCTTCTTGGCCACCTCTGAAGACTATAAGCGGCTGATGCCCGGTCGCGTCATCGGTGTGAGCGTGGACGCCACCGGCGCGCCCGCGCTGCGCATGGCGATGCAGACCCGCGAGCAGCACATCCGCCGCGACAAGGCCACCTCCAACATCTGCACAGCGCAGGCGCTGCTGGCCAACATGGCCGCCATGTACGCAGTGTACCACGGTCCGGCTGGCCTGGACAAGATTGCCACCCGTGTTAACGGCCTGGCTTCCATTCTGGCGACAGGTAAGGAGCCTTTGCTCTCTGGTAGAATGGAGGATGAGTGGGTGGGAAGCGTGTGCAAGGCAGGAGATTGAGGGGTAAAGGTATCGTTTGGCATTTAGGCGGGACAGTGCATATGATGCTGAGGGGGCTGTCGCTGTTGTCTGTGTCATGCAGGTGCCTCTAAGATGGGGATGAGCACGCCTTCGGCCCCTTTCTTTGACACCGTCACTATCGGCGTGGGTGCGGGCAAGGCACAGGCTGTGCTTGATGCCGGCTACTCGGTGGGCATTAACCTACGCATGGTGGACGCTGACACGGTGTCTGTGGCGGTGGACGAGACCACCAAGCTGACTGACCTGGACGTCCTCTTCGGTGTGCTGTCTCTCAGCGAGAAGATACCCTTTACGGCGGAGAGCCTTGCGGAGGGTGTGTCGGGTGGCGTGGGTGATTTTGCTCGTCAGTCCAAGTTCCTGCAGCAGCCCATCTTCAACATCTACCACAGCGAGCACGAGATGCTGCGCTACCTAAAGCGCTTGGAGAACAAGGACCTGAGCCTGGTGCACTCTATGATTGCGCTGGGCAGCTGTACCATGAAGCTGAATTCTACCAGTGAGATGATCCCCGTCACCTGGCCTGAGCTCGGTCAGCTACACCCCTTCTGCCCTAAGGAGCAGGCGCAGGGCTATGAAGAGATGTTTCAGCACTTGGCGATGCAGCTGTGCACCATCACCGGCTTTGATGCCATGAGCTTGCAGCCCAATGCGGGCGCCGCTGGCGAGTACGCGGGCCTAATGTCCATCCGCTCTTACCACCGCGCCAACGGTGACCACCAGCGCAACATCTGCATCATCCCCGTCTCCGCACACGGAACCAACCCTGCTTCCGCGGTGATGGCGGGCATGAAGATTGTGACTGTGGGCACCGATGCTGCCGGAAACATCGACATGGCTGACTTCCGGGCCAAGGTAGAAGCCAACAAGGCCAACCTAGCAGCGCTGATGATCACCTATCCCTCAACGCACGGCGTGTATGAGGAGGGCGTGGACACCATTTGCCAGATCATCCACGACGCAGGCGGCCAGGTTAGTGTGTGTTCATATGGATTGGAGGGGGCAATTACAACACCTGATCTGACAAACGAAAGGGGTTGATTGTTATATCAGGGGGTGTCACCTCTGTGGTTGATCAATGACTGAACTGCCCTCTGCTGGCGTGCAGGTGTACATGGATGGTGCCAACATGAACGCGCAGGTTGGACTGACTTCCCCCGGGCACATCGGCGCGGATGTGTGCCATCTGAACCTTCACAAGACTTTCTGCATCCCCCACGGTGGCGGTGGCCCCGGAATGGGCCCCATTGGTGTGAAGGCGCACCTGGCTCCCTTCCTCCCTTCCCACCCCGTCTCCCCCACCCACGGCTACCCTAAGCCTGAGGGTGAGCTGAAGCCGTTCGGAGTCATGGCAGCCGCGCCCTACGGCTCGTCCTCCATCCTGGCCATCTCGTACGCCTACATCACCATGATGGGCTCCAAGGGTCTCAAGGAGGCCACCTCGCTGTCCATTCTGAACGCCAACTACATGGCCGCCCGCCTACAGGACCATTACACTCGCTTGTTCAAGGTACCGCCTCACTGCCCATTACTCCAACCCCAGTGCCTTCATGGTCATGGCTTCGACGTATCTGGGACACCGCCTGCGGTCCTCTGCTACAAAGAGAGCGCGCGCGCGCGCGTGTGTGTGGTGATTTTGATATCCAACTGATCTCCATCTGCATGTATTTAAAACACGCCTCCTGCGCCTTGCCTTCTTGCAGGGGAAGAACGGCACCAATGCGCACGAGTTTATCTTGGACACGCGCGAATTTAAGGAGTACGGCGTGGAGGTGGAGGACATTGCGAAGCGCATGATCGACTATGGCTTCCACGCGCCTACCATGTCGTGGCCCGTCCCTGGCACGCTCATGATCGAGCCCACGGAGAGCGAGAGCAAGGCGGAGCTGGACCGCTTCGTCAACACCCTCATCTCCATTCGCGAGGAGATCCGCAAAGTGGAGCGTGGGGAGTGGCCCGCAGACAACAACCCTCTGGTGAATGCGCCTCACACCGCGGCGCAGGTGATGACTGACACTTGGGACAAGCCCTACTCGCGCGAGGTGGCTGCCTTCCCCGCGGACTGGGTGAAGCAGGCCAAGTTCTGGCCCACCACCGCGCGTGTTGACAACGTGTATGGTGACCGCCATCTCGTCACTAAGCTGCCGGCTGTTGCTGAGGCCATGGCCTGAGGCTACCTCCACCGTCGTAGCGTCTCCCCCCCCCCCCCCCCCCCCCTTCCGTCCCTAGGTATTTCTTACCTTCATCCCAGGTCCATGTAAGAGATAGCAGTAGGACTGCCCGCATATTAATACACCATGGCAGCAGTTCCCTCTTGAAAGGGCTGTTGATCGATTTCTACATGCTGCTCTGCTTGGCCTCCTTTCCAACTCGACAGCGTACTGTCCGAAGGGTCCCATTTTTTTTTTGCATTAGGTAGGTTAGTCCGAAGGTAGGCAAGATAATGGGGATCAATACTCTGGAATTATCGCGACAGTCCACGAAAGAGCTGCTGTGATGCTCAGGACTTTTTTATTAGGGCTGGGAGTGGTATCGACAACTTGGAAAAGCAATTAACCAACACAAGCAACCCTAAGCAACAATCGCCGTTGCCTCATCACACAGACCGCCGCGTGCTCAAAATCAAATTCGTCGCAGACCTTCCGAAGAACTGGACGGAAAAGAGAACCGCAGCGGACACAAACTGCCTGATCGTTGATGCAGAGTAACTGTGTCGACTGAGCTCTTCCACCTTGTGCTTTCAGCGATATACAGAAATGTACTGTCTCTGTCGGGTATCCCTGTTTTTTCGTAACCTTCAAGCGGATAGCTTATCGTCGACACCGTATATTTTATTAGGCTATGGGAGGAGGTGTTCCAACTTTCAACAAACGTTTCACCTCATTTCTCTGGCAAAGTCGGAGCCGCACATGAGCTGTGGTAGGTTGGCCTGCTGCCACATAAGCCACCGCATCAAACATCGATGTGTTCATGGGAGCATGACAGTGCATCCCCCTCGTCAATGCGTCCATGAATAAATTATTAATAGTGTTTTGCTTAATATTAGTCGACGCGTCCGTGAATTATACCCGTATTATATCGATGCATCCACAAATTAGTAGTAGTGCGCTATCAAATCAATTTTGAAAATATGAAATTATGCGCTGCTATTATCTAGCCGATGCACAACAAGTATGAATGTCCATTATCGGTTTTAATATGTATTGGGCATATGGTGAGTGTTTGAAAGAGCATGTCGCGCGGGTGCGGGCGGGAAAACCCACGTACGCAAGCCCGGTTATGCTCGAATTCGCATCCCTTATTTGTAGGCGCAAGCCTGCTTGAGCGCCAAAACACTGCCTTGGAAGTCGGAGGATTTGTAAATAGTCTTTGCATGATCGCCGTTTTTACATGCTAAGGTGCCAAAAGTAGTCCGGACTTTTGTAATGGGGTGTAGTAAGATTAATTTCCTTTGATAAGTCTATACCTATTATGCAAAATGAAATTGAAGCGCAACATGTTAAACGTATCCGCATGTCCCCAATGGCCGGTATCTGTATCAACCCAATTTTGTTAGCTATGATGGACATGAAAATGATTTACAACATATATACCGGCTGCCACCGTCAGTTGTCTCTTGGCCCTCCCAACTAATCCATCTAGGAAACTTGCTAGTTGGGGCTAGACCGTTATCGCCTAAATCCAACCTCTCCGCAATGTCGTGTGATGGGGTGTTTGACCCCTCCCCCCCCCCCCCCCCCCTCCCTCGGGAGATATTGTGCGGCAACTGAGCGGTGGGGTTAAGTGTGTTTATGTGGGCGTGAGGTATGGCGGGCTGTCGTGCGTGTTTTTGAGGCGATGTATGAGTAGGAGGCGGTACAACCATTGGACAATGTGGAGGTGGAGTTGGGAGAGGATGAGTATGGTTTCGAGGCGTGCTTTCGAGAAGATTCTATCAGGAGGGTCGGTGTGAACGATATGAGGCTGGCGGTCGTGGATGTGTGAGGTGGGCTAGTAGTGCAACTCATGACGATTGGTAGGTTGTGTACCTCAATGCCTTGCCATTGTTATTGGAAGGCGTCGGCGAGATGGGCGTACTTTTTGGAAGTGAGTTGTGCAGTATGTGTAAGGTTATTTTGTTATCGGTGCAACATTTCCATTCTCTTATTTGAAATTTTTTTATCAAATTGAAATTGTATTTCAACAAAATATGCAAACAAGACCGCTTGATGTCTAATAACGGCCATGAAATGCTCTGCCATTAGGACACTTAGGAGAACGATTGGGCCGGGTACTCTACGACCACATGCACTTATGGACACACCTCTCTCCCATATGTGTGTGCCGACGTTATTTGGAAGTTGAAAACTGTAAGCGACCGCAATAATGGCCATAGTCCCTTTGTCTAGTCAATAACAGTAATTTTGTAATCCAAAATAAGAGATCTAATAGAAATAAAGAAATGCAATATGAAAATGCTGCTCGACCTTCACGATGCACAACCCGCTCCCACCGAACCGGGGTGCCGACAAGCCTACTAGGTCGATCGGTGCTCGAGAGGGGCGATGGGTCACCCTAAACTAGCTCCCGCCCCACTTCAACATTGCCGGAGATAGAAGGGGAAAGGCTAGCGAAAACCCCTCCTCACGCGGTCGGTCGTCGATCCCGCCATCGCATCCCGTGAGCCCCGTCCCATGGTCGTTGCCGCTCCTCCCGTCGCGACTTTTATCCTTGTCGAGGTCACCCGTCACCTCGAGGGCATGTGAAGAAAGGGGGGGGAGGGGGGGGGGGGATAGCCGGACAAAAGAAAGCTAGCGCTCTTTACGACGTGCCACCCCCCCCCCCCGCTATTTCCTCGGCTTCTTTTGTGATGTTACACCCCTGCGAGTTGGGAAAATCAGCCATCGATCGTACCCTCCTTCCACCGTTCGCGCGTCGGTCAAGCACTCTTGTTTCGAGTGCGAACCTCCGCGCTTACCCGGGCTCGCACCCTGATATCAAGTGTGCCAAGTGATAGCGGGTAGCGGTAAAGTAGGGCACGGTCGCAATGGCCGGATCCAAAAATGCCCGGGGGTACGGACGTTCTTCGAAACCCTCCGTGCCATGTTTTCCGGCGGTAGCTGATCATGATGATCGCCATCGCTAGACGTCGCCGCTCCTTCCGTCGCCAAAGTCCGCATGTTGTTGGTGACGTGCTGCCCCCCTTGTGTCATGTTGACGTCAAAATGATGATGGTCGGCGAGTAGCGAACGCCCTTCCCCGGCGCCGTTTCATAGCTGTCCGCCGCCAGCTCCAGCACTATCAAACCGCCGCTGATCCGTCCGTACCCTCCTTGCCAATTTTTTTCACAAATACATGCCCCATCCCCCCAAATGGAACGGTATGTGAGGAGTATTCAATCGCGAAAAAATCATGTCGGACGGTCTGAACGAGAGATCTTGGCACTGGTGTACGGGTATTGTGCTTTCCAAAACCCTCCGATAATCATTGATCGCGCGGATCGCAGTTGCCGGTATCTCGATTAGCCCCCTACCGTGCCATGCTTGACACGGATACAAAGTTACCAACGCCCACCGCGCGGAGGTAGAGGTAGGTGGACACGGGCATGCGAGTGCACCCCCTTCCGGGGCTGCCGCCGTTGCGCCGCCGGCGGGCGCCTAAATCATTTTAATCGAGGAGTAGCGACGAGAGAGTCCAACGAGGGCGCGCGAGAATCCAACGAATCTAGGTTCCGGGAAGCTTACACAATCGGTTTTTGAGCGATGGGTCATGGCGAGGAAGGCAAGAGTTTCTTAAGGAGGACAATTGGACAGTAAGTGAGGGAGTCAAGGGAGTTGCCTTCGTTGGTGTCTACCATACGGGCATAGCATTAAAGGGGGGAAGTGGGCGATAGTCAAAGGGTGTCATGGGGGGCGAGAGACGAAGGGGGAGTCGAAAGCTTGAATGGGTTTATTACCGAAGTTGGCGGTGATGGTTTCCTACAATCCGCCGTTATTGCGTTCAAGTCGACATAGGATGAGTAGGAGGTTACTTTTGTGTATGTCATGTCGGGGGGGCATGAGCAGTTGCCAACCATGTGACTGTTACAAGTGAATTGATAACACATAGGGCAGCGTCAAGAGGGGTTACATGTGTGTAGGCGGGTGTTGTGTTCACCCCACATGATTTCTTGTTTGTGTTAGAATTGGCAATCGGTGAGTGACGTATGTTCTTGGTGAAATGAGAAGTCCCCCTGGCCTCTTTGACGCTGGTGAGGAGGGCTCTGCGTATGGTGGTTCGAGCTAGTGGCGTGTGAGTGTGGTGGATGTTGTAATTGTGGATGCCGGCTTTAAGGTCAATTTATTGGTATGGTGTGGGGTAACCTTGTGTCTCAAGGACGAGCGTGTATGGGTAGGTCCAAGTGCATATATATATATGTATATATGTATTTCCGAACCCGTAGTGTAAGTTGCGTCGGGTGGGTGACCTTCTGTGACATGGTGTGTTAGCGCTTCTAGCTCATTGCCTTGGCAACGGTTATGAGGTTTGGGTTTGCCGAGGTGTGTGCGAATACCGGTAGCGGAGCGAGTTTTGAGAGTGTTCATGTGGAGTCGAGTGTGTCCCGGTGGAAAGCGGTAGGGCAGCGCAAGTAGCCTTAGATGAGTCGTATTGAGCATGCGTTGTCTGTCAAAAGGTGTGCGTGGCCAAGTTGGAGACCAACATCGATACCCGCGATTTCAGCCATGTTAATGGTTTGCGAGGGTGGGATGGAGTGTACAATGATATGGACGTGAGCGTCGGTGGCCGGGTGGGTCGCCGCTGCTCCCAATGGAGAGGAGCTTTCTTTCTTGGAGCCGTCGGTGTCTACGCAATCCTGTCATTTCCAAGCAAGATAACATTTCGTGGGGTATAGTAGTGAGCGTTCGGTAAGGGGAAAAGTGAGCTAGTGTGTGGGGTTTGGAGTGAGATTGTGTATACGTGCCGAGTGCGGTGTGTATAAGTCAAGTTGGTGCGAGGGTGGCGTGATGGTCGATGGGAGGAGGAAACGAGTGTCGTAGATGGGTTCGAGTGTATTGTGCAAGGACGAGTGTGAGGGGAGGGTGGTCATTGAGAGTGGGTTGCCAGGAAGGTAGATGTCGACCTTTTAGCGTGTTCCGAAGGGTGTGGGGGAAGGGGTGTCTCTATATTTATCGGGGGGGGGCGAGTATGTTTGCGTCAATGGAAAGGGTGTACATGTGGTAGGTGTGTGGGGAGTTGATGTATTTGGACTGACATTATATTATGTGTTCCCAAGGACGGAGTATTCGGAGTGTGGCGCTTGGGGAATGGGTAGGGGTGCAGTGGGCGCTAGTGATAGCGTGTTCCATTGCTTGGCGCATGAACTCGCTGTCATATTATAGGTTCGCAGTATTGGTCCTATGCCATGTGTGTGGGGCGTTGCTGCTGTTGGAGGATAATACAACGTCTTCGGGGTATCATGAGTGGTAGGTGCGGGAGCGTAGTGACTTGCTAGGGGGGTCGGAGAAAAGTTCGGTTGGTGATTGGAACGCAAGGCGGAGGCTGGTTATGAAGTCTTCTCTAGTGGCCCAGCGACTGCGTTTGGTTATGGCCGTGGTGGGTGAGTGGATTTCGGAGAGTGAGCCGAGCATGGCAACAAGGCGATACACCTTCTCTTCGAACGTACGGCGGGTGAGGTGGGGGCGGAAGAGTCGAAAGAGGTACATGGTGCGAGGCATGAGAGGATTATGACTGCGTGGGCGTCGGGGTTGCAGAGGATGGCTGTATCGGAGAGGTAGGGGTGGGCGTGGATGAGGAATTTACTTGTGGGAAGCATGTCGCGGTCGGGGTTGTTGGGGTCATGTTTGAAGGTGACAAGGGGAGACGTCCATGAGGAGGGGGGAGGTGGGGAGGTGGGGGAGGTGGTGGGTGTGAAGCCGTTGTTATTGCAGTGAGTGTTGCGGGGCCGGAGGGGATCGCACTGGCGGTGTCGTGCAATTGTAGGTATGGCGGCCATTGGACGTCGTAGAGGCGGGTGAGGTCGTCTGTCCGTCCTCGTTCGCACCAATCGCAGTTCCACATGTCGGGGCACGTTGCGGAGCGGCAATAGGAGTGGACAGCGAAGTGCATGCATGTGCTGAAGAGGATGGTGTGGTGGGGTTGGAGGAGTTCATTGCATTGTGTGCAGTGATAGAGGCGGGGTTCGGTAGGCAAAATGAGTGAGATTGGAGGAGAGGAGGCGGAAGCCTTCGCGTATTTATAGTTGGATGTCCCATTCCGTGAGGCGTTACGATGCACATTCGACCGTGTATTGAGTTTGTTCATATCCTGAGTCCTTGTGTTAGGAGAGAATGATGGTGACGTCGATGGGGGGCGGTGTTAAGGCTAAATCCGGGATGTGACGTACTCCGTGGCGATGTGTGTATGAGGGCGGCAAGGTTCGATGCGTCGCTGGGGCGGGAGGGGCGTATGCCGGAGGTAGAGGTGCGAGTGTCGTGGTGGATGTGGGGAACGATGAGTGGAAATTAGGAGGGTAGACTGTGGTAGATAGAAGGGCTTACTTGGAGCTATAGGGGGAGATTGATAGTCGGTTATGTATAGTGCTGAGGAGTTCCGTGAGCACGGCAGCGAGGAGGCAGATGAGGCTGAAGAGGGGGTCGCGGGCGCCTTCGAGGGAGGATACGATTTCGTGCGATTTTAGGAGGATATATGAGGAGGGTGCGAAACAGGGGTTGTGGTCTTGTAATAATGGAGTTTTCTGGAGGGGGGTGAGTCGAGAGAGAATGGACATGCGGGTTGAAGGCACAAGAATAGGCCTATTTGTTATAGTGCGGATCGGTGATGTGGGTGACATCGGCACGAAGGGATGCGCGGACGGCGTCGTCCTGTGAGATGAAGTGGTTTCGGAGAGAGGTGACGATGAGGTTGGTGAGGTTTTTGGTTGTTATACATGCACGGCTCTCAGCCGGTAATCCGGGCCGTCATTTTATTAAAAATGTCTGTGACAGGAGACTGATGTTCATGAATCAAAAAGTGAAAATGTAATTGATGTGCAGCAAGTACCGACGCAGCAAGGACCTGTGGCAATGTAAGAGCCCTCTTGCATTCACAATGAACAAGGGACTTATTAGTATGGAATATGCTCATTACCCTTGTCGTTACATGCAAACAAATTTATATAATCTCCAATCAAAATTATTTATCAATCCCTTTCGGTCCTACTTCCTCCATCAACATTAACCGCGGGATTATCCTACAATGTGATAGCCCTCCCGTTTCTCTTCACCGTCTTCCTCGAACCTTTTCTACATTGGCTCACGGTTGGTAGCACCGGCTTCAACATGGATACCCCTAAAAAAACGCCGACTCCCTTGGACCCACGGAGTCTCACCTAAGTCGCGGAATCGCCGACGACCTAAGCGTTGCCACTGACTTCCCCACCAACATGTCCAACCAAGTCAATAATCTCTCCATCTCTCGCGAGTACACCGGTCTATCCGTCAATTTTAAGAAATTATGTATAACTAAGGCGCTCTCGAGCATCAGTCACGCCCTCTTTCCCACCAACCGCTTCATCCTAGTCGCTCACAAATGCCCCCACACATCGCCGTCAATAGCCAACCCTCCAGCATGCCCTCCATCGACCCCTCGGAGACCAATCACGTCCTTGACGTCAAAAAAAATACCGCTCTCTACTTCACAAACATTGGCAAGCACTCAGACTTCTCACCACCACCCTCACCAACGAGGTCTCAATATCGCTCCTTGCCCAACCTCGCGAACTTCGCGTAATTCAAGACCCGCTTAATAAAGGAAAACGTTTCACATCAATAATGGGACATATTTCAACCCTCAACTTGGCATCTGTTGCGCCCCCGAGCTCGATTAACTGAATGGCACAAGACGCGGAGCGCTGCGCTCCATGGTCTCCTCCGTATGAAACCCCTCGTACCACCCTCAAGCGACCGGCCATAGACTTAGGATACGATGGCATAGTTGGAAGGGCCCATAGACAGCAACAGGTTTCACCCGGTACATGTAGCAAATAATTTCAATTAGGATACGGCCTCCACCTCGTAATAACACACCGCGACCCATCTCACAGTCTGCCACCTTCATATATGCCACCCTCTATAGAATAAGCAACAAACCCGGATAATGGCATGCTCCCCCGTTCACACCGCCCCTGCCCTCCTCTGCCACTTACCTACCGAGGCCATCATGTCCCGCGGTACCACACACCCCACGCTACGTAGCTTACTCCGGACACATCGAGGCGCAGGTGCTCTTCTTCATAAGGTCTCAATAGTCCACCTTACCAACCCCATCCTTAACACCCGTCCTGACCACTTTCCCGAACAAGACGACGCACTGCTAGCCTCGCTCCGCGAGCAATCCTTATATTCCCGACCCTCACGCCAACCGCCAAGCTTACCGCAATCTCACTAAGCCTCCGCATCAGCCTCATCATAAGTTAAGTATCACGCATCAATTGCAATGCATCAAACTTTTTATACATCATCCGTTTTATCATTCGTATGTCGTTTAGGTCGTGGACACATCGATTAAGTAGGACACTAATTCGTGATGCATCGATTAAACGGGGCACTAATTTGCGGATGCATTGACTAAATTGGGCACTATTTCGTGGACGCATCGACTAAGAAGGACACTGATTGATGGATGCATTGATGTAGGTAATGCGGGACGTATATGCCTTAATACATCAACATTGGTCTCCTCACACATATAATTCTAATGAAACTACAAGCCGGATTATTAGCATATAAAATAGTTGTATATGGAGAAATGAGACACAAGAAATAATTTGCAACAATACCAACCAATTGGACTGGCTGCTGTCTAATGTCCATCAATTCCTCAACCATTTAGGACACCGAAGAGCAAAGATTGGGCCGGGTACTCTTCGACAAGGTCGTACACCTATCGACAAACCTATCTGCAATGTGTGCCGACGTTCCGCTGAGGTTTTAAACTGTAAGCAATTGCAGTAATTGCCACAGTCCCCCCGTCAAAGCAATGACAATTGAAATAATTTTGAAATCAAGAAATTAAGTCTAAAAATTTATCCACTTGTCATGAAATGCAAAATGAAACTGTTGCTCGACCTTCACGATGGCGGCCCGCTCCCACCGAGCCGGGGTGCCGACCGACGTAAGCCAATCGGCGTTCGGGAGGGACGGTGGGCCCGCCTAATACAGTTCCCCCGTGACTTCGGTCTTGCCGAAGATATGGGGGGGGAAAGGCTGACTAAATACCCCTCCTAACGTTGTCGCTTGTCGACCCCGCCATCGCATCCCGTAAGCCCCGCCCCAAGATCGTAGCCGCTCCTCCCGGCGCGACGTTTCTCCTTGTCGAGGTCCCCCGTCACCTCGAGGGCAGTTGAGGGGGACCGAGACAAACAAACTGCGTGGGAAGCTAGCGCTCTTGTCTCCGCGCCTGTGTTTTCATCCCCTCACCCCCCCCGGACCCCCGGTTTTCCCACATCGGTACCTTGGTACCTGTGGCAGTTCGTCTTGCGCCCGTACCCTCCCCCTCCGATCGCGTGTCTACCGAGAAGCCTTGTTTTGAGTATGGCCCTCCACGATGACCCGGGCCCACACTCTCTAATATTAGGTCTCCCTAGCGATAGTGGTTGTCGAAAGTAATAGGGCATGTCACTGTAGCCGGATCCGACGGGCCGCGGGGGGGATGGAAGTTATACAAAAGCCATGTGTGCGGGGTTTTCCGGCGGCGGCCGATCCCGGGGGTCGTCGTCGCCAGATCTTGTCGCTCCCCCGTCGCGACAATCTTGCTTGCCACTCAAGCGTACTCCCCCCCCTAAAGATGTAGCTCGACGACGTAGTCAATAGCGAGTGAGCGCCCTACCATGGTGTTGTTTCCCGGCTGGCCTTAGATCCGACGCCGTAGATACGCCCGTATCCATCTCATGCCCCCTCAAAGAACAGTGGGCCCAACTGTTTCATTCGTAGTCAAGACTGTAACGACTCCCGTATCCATGCATACATATATTTCCGATATATGTCGGGAGAACTAAGGGAGATCCGTGGGACTGTGCATGTTAGAATCTCTACGCCGGGTACGGACATTACTTAGTTTCCGAAAAAGTCTTCCGTACATGGTTTCCCCGTCTACGACTGTCCTCATGCATGCTCCATGTCGTATCTCATCCCCTAGCGAGGCTCGATAGTCACATGGATGGTTGACGGCTAGCGAGCGCCCTTCAATGGCGTTGCTTCCCGGATGTCCACCGCCAGCTCTAGCACACGCGTCTTACCGCTGATTCGGCCGTTTCCTCCGCGCCACCACTGAGATACATGCCCCCCCCCCCCTCCCCCACCCCGTTAGGACGGTATCCCATGGTATCTGACCACGAAAAAACATAGCGGACGGGCCGAGCGGGAGATCTTGGCGCCGGTTGCGTACAATTCTATTCTCAGCATTACGTAGAGGGCTTCCCCGACAGCTTCCGATCGCGCGGATCTATTAAAAGTTGCAAAAAGCACTATTTATACAAGTTGTAGAATATCATTTTCGCGATTCTTTTCATATAGTGATAAATGTTGTTGCTTTTGAGTATTTCTGTCTCTCTTTTGAATATATTATCGATTCAAAGTCGTTAGTAAGCTATTTGGTCGTGCAAAGCGCTGTCTCCGTTAGTGCCTTGCTTGCATATGCTTTACCCTACACCCATGCGATGTCCCATGTGTGGCCAATTCACCAGCAACGGCCACATGGCCGGTAACTGCCCATCCATGTCTGGCCTAAGACAGGACCGTCACAACAGCGCGCTACAACTCCTACTATCCTTCCTGGAACGCCACAACGGAGGACGCTGGGAGACTATCACTGCCGACTTCGGTAACAAACCCATCAAGTCTTTCACCCGCCCCACCCCCACCTCCACCCCTCTTGACTGCCACCCCCCACACCCCACCCACATGCCCACCCGCCTTGTTGATGCAGACGAAGGTCTCTCGCCCGACTCCCTAACCTCGTGCCCCGCTATCCTCCCCCCCGAAATCCTCCCGCCTGCACTACGTCCACCGGCGCACAAACCCGATTTCATACGCCTCCTCGAACCTCGCTTCGTCGGTCACAACAACGGCCGCCGCCGATACTCATCTATCAAGAAAATACAGATATGGGAGTGAAAGTACTGCACCGACCACAACCTCTCACACACAGCCCGCTTGATTCGGGACAAATACACACCCTTCGCAAATGCCATCCGAAACCACTGGCCAGGTACCGAAGTCGACATCTTACCAATTGTCATGAGCCGCACGGGCACACCGCACTCATCCACCATCGCAAGTCTCACCTCTCTCCTCACCCTCCGCACCGACCCTCCCGACAAACTCGTCACCAAAGCACGACTCGACACATCTCGCATTCTTTCCACACTCCATGCACACACCGTCCAATGGCTGCATTATCTCCTCCTTGTCCACCGCACCAAATCACGCACGACCACTCGCCGAGCCTCCGCATAACGCACCTCCCCAAGCCAGTCATGCACACCACCTTTAACCCGCTTCAGACCCTCCCCGGGGGGGAGTAAAAACCCCGACCACACTTAGAGAGGTTGGATTTAGGTGGTTAACGGTCTAGCCCTGACTTGTAAGTTCCCTGTATGGCATAGTTGGGAGGACCCAGAGACAGCAGCCGACGCATCCGGCTTTTTGGTGAAAAACCGGCGCATACGGTACATGTTGTAAACAATTTCAATTTCAATTTCAATTTTTTACCCTACACATCGGAAATGTGTTGGTTTGTCTTGTCGGCACATGCTCTAATACATGAGCCCATTTGTCGTGGTCTAATTTGCATGTTGCTGTTGGAGCTGACATTCACTCCCCGACTTGTCTCTTTCGTCGCAGCGGCGTGAATATCAAGCGCCGTGGATAGCCGGCCCTCTAAGCCCCATACCGTGCCAAACTTGGCACGGCTACGGGTTTTCAAGCGCCAACCACGAGGAGGTGAGGTGATGCCGACGGGCATGCGAAGGAACTTTCCTCCTGGGTTGCCGCCGCTGCGCTGCCGGCGGGCGCCCGTGTATATAGTTTAGCAAGATTGCATTGCTATAGACTTCTATACTCTTCTAATTAAGTCCGTTATTAATATTGCGCGTATTATATTTCGCCTATTTGACCTCTACTCATGAGCGACTCCGGTCGTGCTGGAGATGGAGCTAGGGGGAAAGACATGCGAAAAACCCCTTCGCACATGTCGTCGACGGTCCCGACTCGATCTCCGCACACACCCGTCCGAGATAGACGTTACTCCTCTCGTCGCAACTCTCCTCCTAGCGTACATGGTTCCCTGCCCCTACGGGGGCTTGAAAGAAAAAGAAGTCCATAGCTTCCTAAGGTGTATGATTGGCGCTCATGCCCCCGCGCCAAATACTCTCCTATCTTCGGTCCATCTCCGCATGTCTTTACCAACACGTGTCGATAGCTAGGTACCGACTAGGGGTGGGTTGGTTCGAACACACGGATCGAGTCGCCGTTCCTCAAAAGATGTCGGGTACGGAAATATTTCAATCGAAAACCTTCCGTACCGGGTTTTTCAAGCAGCGGTCGATCTTGAGCACCTCCGCCGCGAGACCGTCTCGCACCTTTGACTACGACCTTCCTCCGGCCTGCGTAACGTCTCGCCTAACCCCCGGGGGGGGGCTCAACTCCCGTGAGGGATTGTTCGACAGCTATCGAGCGCCCTACCGTGGCGCTGCTTCCCGGCTGTCCGCCAAAGGCTCCAACGCCCGCCCCTAGCTCAGATCCGCATGTACCCTCCTCACCTTTAAAAATACCCCTGAAATTTAGGTCATGTCCGTGAACACGAGAACATTCCGGGAGTATATGGCCTTGAAAAGTAGTATCGGACTAGCCGAGCGGAAGATGATGGCGCTGGTGTAATTGAAATTGAAATTGAAATTGTTTACAACATGTACCGTATGCGCCGGTTTACACCAAATGCCGTATGCGCCAGTTGTTGTCTCTGGGCCCTCCCAACCATGCCATACAGGAAACTTACAAGTCAGGGCTAGACCGTTAACCACCTTAATTTAACCTCTCCAAGGGTGTTTCGGGGGTTTTACTCCCCCCGGAGAGGGTGCGATGCAGGGTGAAGATGGTGTGCAATCAGGGGCGTGCGAATGTGCAGTGTGCGGGGAGGCGGCGAGAGGTCGTGCGTGATTCGATGCGGTATACAAGTAAGAGATGGTGTAGCCATTGGACAGTGTGCGTGTGAAGTTGTGCGAGTATGCGAGATGTGTCGAGTCGTGCTTTGGAGGTGAGTTTGTCATGAGGGTCGGTGCGAAGGGTGAGGAGAGAGGTGAGACTTGCGATAGTGGAAGTGTGCGGTGTACCCGTGCGGCTCATGACGATGGGGAGGATGTCGACCTCGGTATCAAGCCAGTGGTTGCGGATGGCATTTGCGAGGGGTGTGTATTTGGCTCTAATCAAGTGGGCTGTTTGGGAGAGGTTGTGGTCAGTGCAATACTTCCACTCCCCTATCTGAATTTTCTTGATAAATGAGTATCGACGGCGGCCGTTTGTGTGACCGACAAAACGAGGTTCGAGAAGGCGAATGAAATCGGGTTTGTGCGCCGGGGGTTGTAGCGCAAAGGGGAGAATCTCAGGGGGGGGGATGGCGGGGCACGAGGTAAGGGAGTCGGGCGAGAGACCTTCGTCAGCAGCTACAAGGCGGGTAGGCATGTGGGTGGGGTGAGGGGGGTGACAGTCAAAAGGGATGCAGGTGGGAGTGGGGGTGGTGAAGGACTTGACGGGTTTGTTACCGAAGTCTGCAGTTATGGTCTCCCAACGACCTCCGTTGTGGCGTTCTAAGAGGGAGAGTAGGAGTTGTAGCGCGCTGTTGTGGTGGTCCTGTCTTAGGCCATACATGGTTAGGCAGTTACCGGCCATGTGGCCGTTGCTAGTGAATTGGCCAAACATGGGACAATGCAAGATGGGGTTGTGTGTGAGGAGGCGGGTGTTGTGGACTCCCCACATGAATTCTTGCTTGTGGGTGAATTGTATGTTGGTGAGTGTTGTGTGGTTTTTGTGGAAAGTGAAGTCCGCGCCGTCCTCCGCGGCGCGGGCGAGGAAGGCGCCGTGTTTGGATGTTTGTAAGAGGGGTGTGTGTGTGTTTGGTGCTGTGGGTGTGAGCGTCAGTTTTGAGGTTGGTGTATCTGTAGGGTATGGGTCCCCCTAGGGTGTGTGGAATGAGGGTGCATGCCCAGGTCCAGTGTCCTATCGACACTTCTGAACCTGTGGTGTATGTTGTGTCGGGTGGGTGTCCATCTGCAGCTTGGTTGGCTAGTGTGTCTGCGAGGTCGTTTCCTAGTGAGTGGTTGTGTGCTTTAATTTTGCCGAGGTGTGTGCGAATGCCTGCGTTGCAGCGGGTTTTGAGGGTGTGTGTGATGGAGAGGAGTATGTCGCGTGGGATGTTGTGTCTATAGGCGGATGGGCAGGTTAAGTATCCTTGTATGAGGCGGAGGGAGCACGCACTGTCTGTAAGGAGGTGGGTATGGCCTAGTTGGAGGCCTATGTCAATGCCTGCTAATTCAGCTCGATTGATAGTCTGGGAGGGAGGGGTAGAGGTCACCCGAATTTTGATGCGGGTGTCCGAGGCGGGGTGGGTGGCGGCTGCTCCGAGGGGGAGTTGCCTCCCTTCTTGGAGCCGTCTGTGTATACGAAGTCCTGCCAGTTCCAAGCAAGAGTTCCTCTGGTGGGGGAGTATGTTAGTTGCATGCGTTCATGGAGGAGATAGGTAAGGGGGTGAGTAGGGTTGGGGGGGAGGTGGTAGATGCCCGCTGAGTGTGGTGAGTAGGAGTCAGTGAGGTGTGGAGGTGGGATGGTGATGGTGGGGTTGGGGAGGTGTGTGTCGTAGATAGACTCGAGAGTGTTGTGGAGTGCGGTCATGGCTGTGTGTGAGGGCAGGGTGGAGAGACCTAGGGGGTTAGAGACGAGGTAGATGTCGACCATCCAGCGCGTGCCGAACGGGGTAGGGGTGGGGTGGCCTGTGTGTTGGTCGGGGGGTAGGAAGGTGTTCGCGTCGATGGGAAGGGTGTAGAGGTGGTGTTTGTATGGGGTGTTGATGTATTTGGAGTTGCGGTATGGTGTGCGTTCCCATCGGGGGGGGGGTGAGGATGGTTGCGCTGGGTGTGTGAGAGGCTGTGAGGTGTGCGCTGATGATTGCATGTTCCATGGCGCGGCGCATGCATTCGTGGTCGTATTCTGGGTTGGCGATGTTGGTGCCGCGCCATGTGTGTGGGGCATTGCTGCCGCTTGATGAGAAGACTATGTCTTCGGGGTATAGGGAGTGGTAGGTGTGAGAGTGGAGTGATTTATTGAGGGGGTCGG
This sequence comes from Tetraselmis chui, assembly GCA_026401115.1. Lineage (NCBI taxonomy): Eukaryota > Viridiplantae > Chlorophyta > Chlorodendrophyceae > Chlorodendrales > Chlorodendraceae > Tetraselmis > Tetraselmis chui. Next base: position 26,560 of record JAPMLY010000707.1, read on the forward strand.
AGTAGAGTTATGTCTGGATGTGGAATGTATGACGGAGAGATGTGATGAGGTCCTCTCTAGTGGCCCATATATTGCGGGTGGTGGTGGCGGGTGTGAGTGAGTGGATTTCTGAGCGGGAGCCTAGGCGAGTGAGGAGGTGGTAGACCTCCTCTTCGAACGTGTGCTGCGAGAGGTCGGAGCGGAAGAGTTGGAATAGGTGTCGGACGCGGGGGCCGCTAAGGGTGGTGACCGCGCGGCCGTCGGGAGTGCATAGTATAGTGGTGTCGTGTAGTGATGGATGTGTGTGAATGGCGAATTTACCGGTAGGGAGCATGTCGAGAACGGGGTGGATGGGGTCGTGGTTGAATGTGATAAGGGGGTGCGTCCATGGAGGGGGTCCGGGTTCTGGCAGAATGGGTGTCGTGGAGGGGACAAAGCCGGAGTTAAATGCGGTGAGGGCGGTAGGGCCGGAGGGGGTCTCACCGATGGTGTCGTGTAGTTGTAGGCATGGTGCCCACTAGACCTCGTGAAGGCGGGTGAGGTCGTGTTGTTGGCCGCGAGCACACCATTCGCACTGCCATGTGGCGGGACCCTGAGCGGGGCGGCATTGGGAATGGACGGCAAAGTGCGGGCATGTGTAGCAGGTGGAGGTGGGTTATGTGTGCAATGGGTCGTGACATATGGAGCAGTCGGCGGGGGAGGGGGTGCGAAGGCATACCGATGTGGGGGTGGAGGAGATGAGGCGGAAGCCGTCGTCGAGTTGGAGTTGTATGTCCCATTCCGTGAGGTGCTCCGGGGCCCATTCTACCATGTATTGTGTTTGGCCGTATTCTGTGTCTTTGTGTTTGGAAGTGATGCGCGTAACGTCGCAGGGGGGGTAGTGGTGGTCTGAGGGGGTAAGGTATTCGGTGTCTATGTGTGTAGTTGGTGCCGTGAGGGGGGAGGTTTTGGTGTGGGAGTTGTGGATGCCGGATGAAAGGGTGGGGGGGGGGGAGCGGGGGAGGTGTGGGGAGAGGAGGGGAATCTAGGAGGGGTGGACAGTGGTGGGGGGGGATGCTTGTTTGGGGATGAGGCTTGTGATGGGCAGGCGGTTGTGGATAGTATCATAGGGTTCGGTAAGGATTGCGGCGAGAAGGCGAATGGGAACTGAAAGTGGGGTGGTGGACCCCGTGAGTGTGGAGATGGATTTGCAAGATTTGAGGATGAATGAGGATGAGGTGGCTCGGAGGAGGACTTGTGGCCACGTGGTGATATTATTTTGCCAGAGGGGAGTGAGACGGGGGAGGAGGGAAGCGTGTGTTTTGCGGGGGGAGAATTCGCAGTATGCATGTTTGTATGTGTGGGGGTCTGTGATGTGTGTGGCTCTGTCTTTGAGTGAGGCGAGGAGGGTGCTGTCTTGTCGGGTGAAGTGGGCGCGGATTGTGGAAGCAATAGGGTTGGTGAGGGAGAGTGGAGGAATGTTGTGAAACATAGTGCCAGCATCGCGTTGGGCACGTACTAGGCATCTGAGTGTGGGTGGGGAGAGTCCGCCTGACATGATGGATTCGGTGGGCCAGTGGGAGTATGTGGTGGATATGGTGCGTATGTGTGCTCGGGCCATGTGGCCTCTATAACCAAGGGAGTTCATGATTTTGTGTAGGTGGCAGACTGTGAGTTGTGCGGCGTGGGCTTTGAGGGAGGGGAGGCCGTAACCGAGGTCGGAAGTGGGCCGGTGGAGGGCAGTGCGGGGGAGATTACGTACCGAGGAGACGGCGGAGCGGAGAGCTCGGCAGATTTGACCTTCGAGGTTGTCCAGCTTGGAGTCGCTGAAGAGGCCGAGTTGGAGGGTGAAGTGTTTGCCGATAAGTAGTCCGCGGGTGACTTTTATTCTGCGGGATTGTGTTAGTAGGGAGGTGGAGAGGGCGGTGATAAGGGATGCGGTGGTGCGTCTCAGTTCGTCCAAGTGTTTGGTAAAGGTGAGGGAGGTGTTAAGTTCGACCCCTAGGACGCGGTATGTGTCCGAGGGGCCTATGGAGGGGATGGGTGCCGGGGTGGAGTTGATGGTGATGAATTGTGATTGGAGGCGGGATGAAAGGAGTGTGATGTTGGCAAGGGAGAGGGCGTTGCCTGTACGCCAAAGGGCTCCGGTAATGCAGCATTTTCGGATGTTGACGGTCATACATGTGTAGGCGCCGACGAGGGAGAATTTCCTTAGTTGGATGGCCATGTTGGGGGTCGAGCCCGTGGCGAGGCTGAGGTCGTCGGCGAATCCGTGACCGGGGTATGTGGCTGTGGGTTCTGTTGGGTCGACGTTAGTGGCGGGGGGGCCTGGGCGATAGCCCCGGCTGCCCACAGTGAGCCACCGGAGAAATGGTTCAAGGAAAAGAGTAAATAGGAATGGGGAGAGGGTGCCGCCCTGCAGGGTACCCCGATTTATGTCGATGGAGGGGGTGGGACCATATGGGGCAATGTAGTCTGTGGATGAGACCCCGTATATGTGTTCGCATGTATCTACAAATTTGCAGGGCATACCGTGTTGTCTCATGTGTTTGAACATGATGCGGTGGTGTGCTGCGTTGAAGGCGCCCTTGAAGTCCGCGTACATGACGTATATGTCTTTTTTGTGGAGTTTCGCGTCCTCCATCGTCATGATGATGGAGGAGAGGGCGTCGTGGATGCTGCGGTGTTGTCGAAAGCCGTCTTGTTGGTCGCTGAGAATGCCGTGGGTTTCGGCGTATTTCGAGCCTGCGTCTTTGATTAGTGCGGTCCGTAGCTTAAGAAGGTTATTCATGAGGGCGATGGGGCGGTAGTTGTCAAGGAGGGTGGGGTCACCTTTTTTATGTAGCAGGCATATTGTGCTGTGGCACCATTCAGGGGGGGTGTAGGGTTTGTGGGCGAGGAGGGATAGGAGAGAGGAGAGGGCGGAGCGGGTCTCTGGGGGTAGGAACTTGAGAATTTCGTTGGGGATACCGTCGGGGCCGGGGGCTTTGCCTGTGCCTAGCGAGTTGAGGGTTTTATCGAATGTATCGCGGGTAATCATGTCGGCAAGGGTGAGAGAGGGGTCTCCTCGTGGTTCGATGGTATAGTTGTCGGGGTTGTCTGGGTGTTCCCAAGGGGGGACGGGTAGGTCGGGTGGGGTGGCGCGGCTGGGATCTGTGGCGAAGTGAGAGTGTACCGCTTCTAGGACGGCGGAGGGAGAGGTTGCGGTGGTTTTATCGGGTTTGGTAATGCGGCGGAGAGTTGAGGTTGCGTTGGTCTGGGGGAGGAGGCCGCTTTTAATTTGCAAGCGGCGGTGGGAGGATTTAGGGTAGGCGTCGTAGGCAGTATTGGCGCGTGTTTTAATTTTCTTCAGTATATTTGTGGTGTTTGCTCGTAGTAGGTGGCGTATGCGTGCCTGGCATTGTTGTTGGATGTCGGTAGGGGAGAGATAGTCAGTTGTATTCATGAGGGTTTGGGCGAAGGGTAGGGGGCCAATGTTTGTGCTACATTTGCGAGGTTTTCGTATGAGTTTGCGTGTTTTTTTATTTAGCCTGGTGGGGTCAAGGGACGAGAAAGTTGGGCGGGGTTTCTTCGGGGGTAGGAGGGGCCATATTGTGGCTGCGTGATCCATATGTTGGGAGAGTAGTGTGGTGAATTTCGAGGCGAGGGTGTCGAGGGTGTCGGGAGAAGCCGTGGAGGGGGGTGTATTAATATTTTTGCGTGGAGGGAGGCCGTTTGGTTGATAAGGGAGGGTGTGCTATTTTGATATGTTTGTATGTGGTGCGGTTGTAGTGGAAGTTTGAAGGTGAGTTTGCGGGTGGTGTGGTGTGTGTGAGGTAGGTTTTGGGCCGAGGGGGGGCGAGCGATTAAAGAGGAGGGGGCATGAATTACTAGGTGGACCGCCGAGTGGTCGGTTAAGTGTGAGGGTGAGGTAAAAATCGAGCATTCAGGTGGGTTGAGGCCGAGGGGGGTAGGAGGAGGGGTGAGCTAGTGGCCAAGGCATCCTCCGCTACGGGGGAAGGTAGGGATGGGGGGGGGTGGAGTGGGCGGAGGTGGGATTCGAGTAAGGAGGTGAGGGCGGGGTTGCTAGTACCTTGTGTGGTGGTCGTTTGAAAGTCACCTCCCCAGAGGACGCAGTGGGTCGGGTAGTCTTCCGCTAGGCGGAGGCCTCATGCTGCGACTTCTGCGTATATTTGGGTCAGTTGGGTGCTGTGGAGCTGTGGCATGTAGGCTCCGAGGAGGAGGTAAGGGGTGCCTGAGTGTGGGATTAAGATTAGTCCAGCTATGTGGGGAATGAGGTGAGGGGGTGGGGTTAGAACAGTGGCGGATTGGAATGAGGTCCGGCGGACCGCAAAGAGAACGCTTGCGTTGGGTAGGGACACATGTGAATAGTATGGTCGAGAGCTTTTGAGGAGGTATTGGGGTAGGGCGAGTCGCCAACGTGATTTATGTGTGGCGTGGTTGGTTTCTGTGAGGATGAGGACGTCAGGGTGGTGGGTGGTGGTGAGGTGTTCTACGTCCATGATGGATGTGTGGAGGCCTCGGGTGTTGAGGTTGATGAGGTGTAGTGGTTGTGCGAGATGGTGTGGGCGGGTGGGTGAGAGGAGAGGGACGGGGGGATTGGGAGGATCTTTGGGGGGGCGGGCGTCGCGGTTATGGGGGAGGATCGGTTGGAGGGGTGGAGGGGGGGTGGGGGAGGGTCGGGGTAGGTGGTGGGGGGGAGGGGGGTGCTGGAGTAGAGGTAGGGGGGAGGGGTGGGGGGGTTGAGGGCGGTAAGCAGTTGGGAGCGTCCCACCGGGAGGGGGGTGGAGCGAAAGGTGTGGTGCCAAAGGAGTGAGTGTAGGGAGTAGACAGTAGTGCGAGGGTCGAAGGGAGGAGGGTTATAGGTTTGGTCGGGGGGTTCCGTAGTGATGAAGTAGGTATGAAGTAGGGCGTGGGTTCCGCACGACCACGCATGGGATGTGTCGTTTTGGCAAGGGGGGTTAAGTATGCGTAAGTCACCTACAGCCGGGGGAGGGGAAGAGTTCCAAGAGGCGAGAAGGGCGAAGGAGCGAGTGAGGAGGTTGGGAGAGGGGGGTGGTGGAGGGAGTCCACCCAGGTTGCTGAGGAGTGGGTGAGGTGGAGGAGACCGAAGTGAGAGTGTTGCCACGCAAGGACAATTAGGGAGTGGTTGGGTGTGCCAGGGTGAGGGGGTGAGCCCATGTTAGAGAGGTTAGTCGATTGGCTAGGGTAGAGCCTATGTTGGTGGAAGTTGTCAACTTCGTTATTAGTGATTACGGTGTATGAAGCAGAGGCTGTGGAGTGGAGTTTAGATAGGGAGGTAGCAATGCAATATAAGTTTGAGAGGTCTTGGTAGTGTTCCCATTGGAAAGATAGTACCGCGGAGGAGTCTAGGTTTCCAATGGGGGTGGGTAGGCCATATTCGAGATTTAAGTCAAAGAGGTAGTTGTGTAATTTGACGCCACATGTCGTTGAGGTAAAGTGGGCCGGGAGTGAGGGCCGAAGCGCGCTGGTGTATATATACTATTTCTACATGGCTTTCCCAACAACTATTGATCCCGCGATCGTAGCTGTCGGCTCACCCCCGCCTAGCCCCCTACCGTGCTAGTCATGATACGGCTACGGGGTTACCATCGCCTACCTCGAGGACGTGGGGTGAGTGCCGACGGGCCCACGAGCACACCCCCATCCGGGGCCGCCGCCGCTGCGTCGATGGCGGGCGCCGCAGAGAGACTATTCAACACTGGGTTCTCAGTTTGTTTGCACAATTTCACTAGTCTCCGCCGAGTGTTTTTCGCCCAACCGCCTAGAAAGCGGGGACACGGAGTATGGCATGTCGTGTGTGCTTGGCTTTCTTCCTACGTGCCCGGAAATACAACCAAGGAGCACGGGCGAGGGACCTGTTGGGCGTGAGGGGCTGTTGAGTTGTAGTTTAAGCACCCTAGCGCGCGAGTCGCTGGCTTTGGAAACTTGCGCATCGCCGGGCATAATGTCTATTTGTGCAAGGGGTCACATGTGACCCCTTACATTTGTAAAAAGTCACATGGGACCTCTTACAGATAGCGTTATTTTAGCGTGTTCATTGGCATGATGTTGAAAGCTACCTCAAACATTTCGCCTGAAAGACCATCTTCACCCTGTGCAAAACATGTTGTTGAAATTGGTGCTAATCTAGCAAAGTACTAACCGTCGGAACATGACGTGGTAAGGGGGTTTCATTTACTTCAACCTCGGCGCACCGCTATTGTTTTATACTTGCCATGCGCGAAGAATTCTACTTGTACGGTTTTTTATGCGCGGAGGCTGTGGCATTGGCCATCTGATTCGATGTTCGAGGTACCCATGGGTGGTTGATATTAGAGTTTATGGTTTAATATATTAGGGTTTTCCTAATGTTGCCCTTCATTTAAAATTATGATGCCAAACAAGCATGCATATATCACATATACCATACGCATATGTCGGGGTCAAGATTGGCCGTTTTGTTGGACATTATCATGTACTTACAAGCCCCCAACACAAGTTAATGTAAGAGGTCACATGTGACCCCTTACGATGCCCCCCCCCCCGAAGTGTGCCAGAACGGCGAAACTTTGCCGCATGCCGTAGAACTATGTTGAACTGATAGTAACGATGGTGTCCATCTATTTCTGCGTAATTTTGATGCCGGATGACGAAGCTACAGTACTTTCCGTAGTATCCCCCCAAAACATTTTGCATCCACTCACGCAGCTTACACTCCCGTATACATGTCACTTGCAAGACATCCAAACTTTTAATATTTGGTATGAGTTTTTTGAAATGGACACAACTAGCCTAGAGGAGCAACATATTCTATAATGAATGAATTATAAGCTTTTTTTCGTGTGACTGTAGATGATGGAGCAACCCGAATGGGAAGGGTCACATGTGACCCCTTCCACGCGCAAATAGACAATAAAAATGGGAGGAGCTTTCAAAGTACCCCAATGCGGGATTTGATTTGGGATACGGCAAATGGCACGGCTCCGTGCCACCATAGCGCAATAAATGGGCCACGCCGTGAATAAAAGAAGTATAGAGCGCTGATTATTGAGCGTGTTGGCGATGTAATTGTGCGGGTACCACCTGTCGAGGGGTAGGTAGCCCCGCGCGAATGTGGCAGATTTTGAAACCCTAAAAACATAAGTTGGCTGTACGAGGGCATAAATGGCATCGGACGGCGGATCGAACGCAAAAACACAGCCGATAGACGTAGATTGTGTGGAAAGCTCGCATTTTCTTGGGGGAAGGGCTTCCATTTGCAATTGGTCTGCCTCAATCAAACACCGTACGGCAAAGTCAAGGTATTTAAAGCCTTCCAACTTTTGGCTTTTTGGCCACAATCCCACCCATGTCAAGCATCTAAAGAGCACATTCTATCACACCCACGTGCTCCTATATTCACGGACAACATGCTGGGATCATAAAAACCGCATGTTGTGTCGCAGAATTTTGGAGTACTTACCAGCTAAAGTGCGGAAAAACCACATTTCGGGGCGCCCGAATCATGGTATGCCACATAATTGAGGTTGGGCCGCAAACCCTAACGCTTCGGATCGTAGCCGTGACTGCGCGCATTTGTACCCCGCTTCCTTCTCAACTTCGCTGTCTACACAAGTTTCGATCCGCCCGTTATACGAGCTAAAGTACAGCTAAACCCTAGTAACCCTACAAGCTAAACACCCGCCCTCCACAGAAAGCCCTATTTTAGTAGTAACGGACTTTATTTATGGGAAGAGAGTACATTGATCTAATGCAGTAATTTCAAATGGGATGTATCGATGTGATTGATGTCCCGGGATTGTGCATCGATGTAATGCAACACTAATTCATGGATGGATTGATTAATAATTAAGGAACTAATTCATCGATGCATGTATTTAATATTATAGCACTACTAATTCGTGAACGCATTGATTAAGCAGGGCATATGAAACTAATTAATGGATGCATTGACTGAATCGGGCCCTAATTCATGGATGCATTAATGCGGCTGATGCGTTAAATGCATCATAATCCCATGAATACATTAATGTTTGATGCGGAGGCTTAAACCTCACCCCCCCCCCCGTATGTAGCACGTACAAGTCCCTCATATCCCGCCTCACTCCCCTATGAGAAACATTCCAAAGCCGCATGGCTCAAACTCTTGTCTTTATCTAGATCCACAGCCAACACCCGTAAAATCATTAACATTCAACCCTCTTTATTTATCGGTTCGCTTCACCCCATACACATTACTATCCGATCTGAAAAACAATCGACCAGCCCAATACGCTTCTCCGTCCCCCGGTCGACCCCCTTGCGGACGCTCGGACGTGAAGGTTTGATAAAGGTATATATTCCGCATTTTAGACAAGTTGCTTATATCAACTTGTCTGATTTGCACATTATGAATAATACAAATATTTCCGGTCAAAACGGAAAGGATGCTTAGTTGTAAGAGACCCCTAGCCCAACATTGTGCCCTAGCACGATCCTATGCCCTTACTTTTATACATTGTAATTACATAGGCGGCCCTAAACATGAGCTAGTAAACATTATTCTTGTATATTGTTTCAGTACTTCATATCATATACGCTCGCGGCTCGAGCCAAGGCCGCATGACCTCACCCACATGACCGAACATTCAATACTTTTCGCGCGTACTACCGGTAACGACATTTCGAAGGAACTTTAGAACCCGACCCACCCTTGAAAGGCCATCCATCCTCCGGACAAAGCGACCCAAGACCAAGATGACTCCCCTTACAACTCGCCTACAAGCAAACGAATTCGTCAAGTGTCCCCCTAATGCGCTTGCTGACTCACCCATCGCCAAGGGCGAGAACGCTGCCCCAAACACCCCAACCCTCGCCCCCTAAAATACCGCCTACGCCTACGGCCATCCTGCATAAATGTGACGATAGTCATGTAAGAATACATTACATGAAATTGTACATGTACTCGTTACTAATCTGATTTGTACTCTTCCATCGGAAGGATGTACTGCGGTTACATCGTCGCTGCAATTTAGCTTAAGGGTATTATGCTGTGTTGTTATACCAGTAACTACATGTACGTACGTTACGCACACTTAATCTAACTTGCCATACCACGCGGTAGTACGATTTCCCGAGACAAGCAAGCCGCGTCTCTACTTATTTTATGCAATTACGAAAGCTTTAGCGCATGTCTCAAGAACCACGCGAGAGCAAGCGAGAGCTAGCTATGCTAGACCTATTTAAGGCTGGTGCAATAGAGGGAGGTGATAGACAAAATTTTCAATTTCTTTGTTCATCTACATTCTACCATTATTACAGTATATGGTAGGACATCTCTTCCATCTTTATGAAATGTGCAATTACACATGCAGTGACATCGACATCAAGCAAGAGCAAAACATATTTGTGTCTATATATTTAGCTTTAAATGCTAGCCGCCAAACAACGGCAAGTTGTTCGCCCCGCTAACTACCGATCCTAATAGTCATCCCCGCCATCACATGACAGACATAACTTTAGAAAGCGCCTCGTGACTCTGCGATCCGCTCTCCGGCGCTCCTCACTATCTGCTGCACCCGTCTCCAGCAATAGTTTTCGCTCTCCCGGCAAACGACCCCCCCCCCCCCCCCTAGCGAGCATAAAAATGCCAATAACAAAATAAAGTAAACTGTTTTCCGCAACAATCATAGGACATGGATCAGCTGCTGTCTCAGCCCCTCCAACTTTCGTACCTCTATCATCTACTAGGTCATAGGCAAAAGTTTAGACCAAGGGTTTCCCTGTCCATCTCCTCCGCCTCATGCGACAATAATTACTAAATAGTTATGATAATGAGAAAAAACATGTTAACTAAATCCAATTATAAAAATACAAAAGACATGTGCTACTTGGCATTCTTGTTCATGTCTCACTCTTTCCGCTCCAACATGGCGGCATGTGGAGGCTGTTTAGAAATCGAAGCGACATACATGCCATCCTAGTCTAACTCCCTTGCGACCCCCGTCGTACCGGAGAGTGAAGGGGAAAGGCGGGCAAGAAACTATTGTCGCTCGATGGCTCGTAGATCTCGCCGCCGCTCGATCGCATCGTCCAAGGTCGTTGTCGCTCCTCTCGGTGAGGCGATCATCCTCGCAAAGGTCTCAAGTACCTCGAGGTTGGTGTGTGTGGGGGGGGTTGAGGCTAGACGCGCAAACAAAAAAGGCTAAGCGCTCCTGCCTCTCCGTCGCTGTTTTTTCGCCTCATGTCATAGTCATTCTCGTCGCTTTCTTATTTGATACTTTAATATTGGCGGCTTAATGGCCTAAAGTCCGCACCCGCATCCCCCCCCCTTGCGCTTCCAAAGACGAGCATGGTTCTATGAGTGGGTGGGCCCGCGTTGACAATGGCTTGCACCCTCAAACGGTTACCCCTATGTGGATATCACTGGTAGGGTTGGGGCATGGTCACCGACTCACCGTCGCCAGATCCGTCGGCCACAACTAAACGCAAGCAAGCCATGTGCTCTCGGCTCCACCCCGATTTTCAGCCTCCACACCGCAGCCCACCCGCTCACTTCCCTCCTTCTCAAATATGGCTTGCATGTCCTTGGACAATATTCCTAGCGGCTAGTATCCGATACACTCCTTGCAACTATCCATTCACCGAGGGGTCGTAACGAGTATGAAAAAAATTGATTTACAAGTAATAATACCAACAAACTATACCGGCTCGTGACTTACGGCTATCAGTTGTTCAGCCAATTAGGACACTTAAGAGCAAAGATTGGGCCGGGTATTGAAATTGAAATTATCTACAACAATACCGGCAAACTGTACCGGTTGCTGTCTATCGGGCCTCTCTACCTAGCCATTTAGGACTTATTAGCAAGTTGGGCCCGGGTCTCTTCGACCAGGTACACCTATCGACACACCTAGCTTCAATGTGTGTCGACGTTGCTCGTGAGTTAAAAACTGTAAGCAATCACAGCAATTGCCACAGCCCCCCCGCCTAAGCAGTAACAGCGCAATAATTTTGTAATCAAGAAAAATAGATCTAAAAATAAATCCACTTGTCGAGAAATGTAAAACTAAACTGCTGCTCGACCTTCACGATGCACGGCCCGCTCCCACCGAACCGGGGTGCCGACCGGCCTAGGCCGGTCGGCGTTCGGGAGGGACGACGGGCCAGCCTAATCGAGCTCCCGCGTGACTTCGGTCTTGCCGAAGATAGGAGGGGAAAGGTTGGCAAAAATAACCCTCCTCGCGTGGTCCCTCGTCGATCCCACCGCCGCATCCCGTAAACCCCGCCCCAAGGTCGGAGGACCTGTCCACCGACGCGACGGTCCTCCTTGTCGAGGTCCCCCGTCATCTCGAGGACATGTGGGGGGGACCGAGACACACATGCATAGAAAAAATGGGCGCTTCTGCCTTCGCGCCTGAATTTTCCCCTCTCATTTCCTCGCTTTTTTTCTCTGTATGGTACCCGAGTACCTGTCAGATAGTCCGGCTTGTGTCCGTACCCTCCCCCCTCCGATCGCGCGTCCGCCGAGCAGCCTTTGTTGAGCGGGGGCCTCCGCGCTCACCCGGGCCCACGCTCAAGAAACCTGTAGGTATGTCGGGGCAGTGGGTGTCGAGCAGTGGGGGGGGGGGGCATGTCACCGTAGTCGGATCCGGCGGGCCGCGGGCGCACGGAAATGATTCAAAACCCTCCGTACGGGATTTTCAAAGCCCTCCGGGTCGGCGCCGCCAGATCGTGTCGCTCCTTCCGCCGCGACCGTCCTCCTTTCCGCCCTAGCTTACTCCTCCCCCGGGAGATGTAGCATGTCGACGAAGCGGCTCGCCAGTGAGCTCCCTTCCCTAGTGCTGCTTTCCAACTCGCTCGACGCCGGGTACGGACATTAGTTTAGTTTCCGAAAAAGCCCTCCGTACATGGGTTTCCGGCGGCGGCTGATCCCGAGGATCGCCGCCGCCTCACATAGCCGCTCCTCCGCCTGCGACCGGCCACCGGCCTGTGCCATGTCTTGCCTCACCCCCCGGGAAGGTTCGACTGGCACAGGCCTGGTCGACGGCTAGCGAGCGCCCTTTCCCGGCTGGCCACCACCAGCTCCAACATCCGCCTCCCACCGCTGATCCGGCCGTACCCTCCTCGCCATCATACGCTTCTGTACTACAGGCCCCACCCCCTTGAAGTAGGAGTGTATTTAGGATTATCTCACCGCACAAAAACATATCGGACGGGCCGAGCGGGAGATCTTGGTGTCGGTATTGCACAGAAACTATTTTTTCAAAAGCCCTATGTACATGGCTTTCCCGACAGCTGCTGATCCTGCGGATCGAGCTCTCGGCCCTCTTAGCCCCCTACCGTGCCATGCATGGCACGGCTACGGGGTTTCTAGCGCCCACCACGGGGAGGTGAGGGGATGCCGACGGGCCTGCGAGCGCACCCCCCTCCGGGGCCGCCGCCGCTGCGCCTTGGGCCGGGTACTCTTTGACCATGCACACCTATCGACACACCGCTCTCCCATTTATGTGTGCCGACGTTCCTCGGAGGCTGAAAACTGTAAGTAACCGCAGTAATTGCCACAGTCCCCCCGCCTAAGCAATAACAAAAGAAATAATTTTGTAATCAGTGAAAGCGAATCTACAAAAAAATATAGCCACTTGTCAAGAAATGCAAAATGAAACTGCTGCTCGATCTTCACGACGCACGGCCCGCTCCCACCGAACCTGGCTGTTAACCAGCCTAGGCTGATCGGCGTTCGAGAGGGACGACGGGCAAGCCTAGTCTAGCTCCCGCGTGACTTAGGTCTTGCCGGAGAAAGGAGGGGAAAGGCTAGTGAAAAGCCCCTTACGCGGTCGTCGCTCGTCGAACACGCTGTCGCATCCCGTAAGCCCCGCCCCAAGATCATAGCCGCTCCTCCGGTCTCGTCTTTCCTCCTTTTCGAGGTCCCCCGTCACCTCGAGGGCAGGTGGGGGGGACTATGACTACCACAAAGAGAAAGCTAGCGCTCGCGCCGCCGCGCTGGAAGGTTTCCCGGCCATTTCCCCGGCTATTTTCAGTCTGGAAAACGAACCAGCGGCCTTACCGCTCACCCCCCGATCGCGCGTCCGTCGAGTACCCTAATTTCGATTGCGAGCCTCCGCGGTGACCCAGGCTCGCACTCTCTTATGTTATGTGTGCATGTCGATATAGTGGGTAGCGGTGGGGTAGGGCATGGTCACCGATGTCAGATCCAAAAAGGCCGCGGCGGTGCGGAAATTATTCAAACCCTCCGCAGAGAGTTTTCCGGCAGCGCTTTATCCGGAGGATAACCCCGCCGCTAGACCTCGCCGCTCCCGTCGCAAAAGTCCTCCTAGATGTTGGTGTCGTGCTACCCCCCTTGGGTTAGCTCAAGGTCAACATGCCGGTCGACGTGTAGCAAGCGCCCTTCCCTAGCGGGGCTTCCCGCGGCTGTCCGCCGCCAGCTCCAACACCCTCAACCCGCCGCTGATCCGTTAAACCCTCCTCGCCAAAAGATAATTCTCAGATACATGCCCCCATCCCCCAAGTAGAACGGTATGTGAGGAGTATCCAATAGCGAAAAAACATATCGGACGGACCGAACGGGAGATCTTAATATTGGAGTGCGGATAATATAATATGATTTCCAAAACCCTCCGTACATGGCTTCCCGACATTTGTTGCTCAAGCGGATCGCAGCTACTTTTACCTCGTTTAGCCCCCCACCGTGCCAGGCTTGGCACGACTACAAGGTTATCAGCGCCCACCGCGTGGAGGTGGAGGTAGGTGCCGACGGGCATGCGAGCGCACCCCCCTTGCTGCGCCGCCGGCGGGCCTCGTAACGAGTAAGTTTCGCGCACCGGCCAAAATCACGGAAGGACAAGTTAGAACCCAACGGTGGGACATGATTAACTGCCTTCCCGGTCTGTCATGGTTGTGGCAGTCGGCCTCTTGTGAGCTAAATTTTGACACAAGTTTGTTCTGTTTTGCTTGCTGCTGCTGTCTCTGCGGGTGGAAGTGCAGATGGGGGAAGAGATGCGAAGATGTTTGACTGCTTAATGTTTAGCAGTAGATTATAATTGGACAAAGGAATTGTAAAAAGGTTATATCACCTCCCTCTATTGCACTAAGTAGGTTTCGCCTAGCGAGCTTGCACATGCTCTCGCTTGGTCTACGTGTCAGGTGCTAGGGCTCTCCAACCGTTGCCAACAAACTAGTCCGGGAATGTGCTAGCGGCTCGTCCAACGTTGGGAATCTCGTTTAGTATTGGGAATCTCGTCTAGCGCGTCGTCTAACTGGTTAGATTTTCTGTGCGCGTACTTGTACGTACCGGGAGGTACTAGTAGTACAGTACGCATCAGAACCCTCGCTAAATTACAATAGCGACGTAACCACGATGTACGTCCTTTCGATGGAAAAGCACGAATTGGAGTTAGTAACGAGTATATGCACAATGCCTTGCAATGCATTGTTGAATAAATGTACTCGTCATATAGTGGTATGACCTACTAATGTGCCGCGAGTGGGTTTCGGAAGGGGTTGGGGCTAACTGGCTTGCCCCTCTGCCTAGCGATTGGCGTGAAGATAGGCAATTGCGACGGTGCGATTTTCATGGAGGGAAGGGGCTCTTTGATTTTTTGAGAAGTGACTTTCCATAGAGCGACATGAAATAAAATGTGCTCCAACTTTTAGGGCTTGCCGGGCAGTTGACTACATTGCCCATCAGTAGGTCTAAGCCCGCATTCTAATACCGCATGAAATGACCTACACGACATCTTCGGGCGGGCCCTTACACGTCACCCGAATGTTGAAAGCGGCACATGTTGTTAACTATTTCAATTCCAATGCCAATTGACTATATGTGCATTTTTCGCTTATTGGGCGTGTTTTTTCCTAGAGCGTGTAGGCAATAAATATAAGATAGGGGTGGTGGTTCTTTATTTCCTGTATTTTTGTTTAATGCTTGTGTATTATCTATTGTCCTGCATGTAGTAAAGACGAGGGAGCTAAAGCGAGATTTATTCCTTATAGAGGAATGCATGGTAACTTTAACATGAAGTAAAATCAAAAACATTATTTTTCTGTCCAATCCTGTATGTATGTACTGGGCTGTAAAACAGCAAAATCCTTATTACGACCTAGAATTCACGAGAGGAATCAACACAGGTTTATGTACCTGTCCCCTCTCCTTTTTTTGCCCCCTTTCCTGTCCGCTTTTCCTTTTTGGTGGTCTCTTTACGACTGCTTTCGTTTTTTACAAATGCTGGTGATTTATTCATTGTGCGTATGTAATATTCGTCGTCATATGCATGCGGTATCTAGTAATATAAATTTTCTTACAAGAAAAAGCAGTGGAGGCCACCAAGCAAGAAAAAGAAAGAAAGGAAGAAAAAACCCTAAGCCCGAGGAACAGGAAGGCATGCCACAGCATCAGCACTGCCTTCCTGAAAAGCGTCGCGGAGATAAGAACCCAGAGTGCCATGAAGAGCAGCAGAAAGACGTTGCATGAATTCTCGTCGCACATCCCCCAAAAAACGCCGAAACGGAAGAGAAGTAGATCGACGAACAAAATGCTGCATACGGACATAACTGTCAGAGCGCAAGGAACGAGAGTCAGCGGCCCCCATGCATGCGGTATCTCGTCCCAGGTGGTAAGGTTAACATACTGCAAAGCCCCTGTCATACACAAAACAGTAGCGACGCATGCCGACAGGAATAAAACGCCATGCACGACCCGACTGCCCGCTAAGCCGCTACCGCATCACTGTTACACGCACTTCCTATTGTCAACGTCTCTCGTTTGCTTGCTTCCATCGCACTTCTAATATATCAAAAAGTACTGAAATTTAGAGCTTGAAACGTCCACTCGACGTTCAGCGTGCCGGACTGCTGAGGGACCAGCCTGTATATATTTCGCCCCCGCCCTTTATCCAGCACGGCGCTCTTCCTGCAGCCTGTACAGTTGGCGAGTTCGTTCGGATGGGTGAAACCGTAACCGTAAAAGAAGGGAAGAGGGCGCGACTAGGCGGGGGTAGTAGTGAGGCGCTATTTGTCTGGTCGCTGCCGAAAGAGGTGCTGGAGGGAGTGGTGGCGCTGTTGCGACCCACTTGGCGGGGGGTTGCAAGTCACGCCAGCCGTGCGCTGCGAGACGCCGTCCGGAGCTGCATCGATGGATCGTACCCCGACAAAATGACTTCGAGAGATCTGTGTACCGGTGGCATCGATATGGTGCTTTGGGCGAGGTCGCAGGGATGTCCCTGGAGCACGGAAACCTGGCTCGAGGCCGCAGCAGGTACGACTCGAGAATGTGGTTAAACTGGCCTCCTCTTTGCACAGCGTACTTGTACTATCTAGGGCCTTACTTGCCATTTATGCCAGAGTTTTAATCTTGGGGTCTGAGCCGTAGGCAGCAAAGCACTACACAATGAAGCCTTTATCTTTGATTTCAGTCATTCAGCAGGGTCAGCATGCATGATGCTACACAGTCCCCACCGCACACAGCGAACTCCTACCAACTCCGTCTGTTCCGCTCGACGCTAAACAACTCACACTCATTCACCAAATACCAAACGAGTCAAGCAGATGGATGGTGCCGTGCTATTGTCTAGGAAAAATATCAGGAAAAAGGTTGGGACTCATTGGGCTGTGTCTCATAGAGTGTGGATGACATGTTGCATGAGCCACGTAAGAGTGCTGATGCCCACCGTCCGCCTGCCGTTGGCTATATCATCGCAGGGATGGGGGTGTTGAAGGTGGCGCAGTGGGCCAGGGCGCAAGGAGCGTCGTTCGAAGGGGCTAGAGTATGCAATGCCGCTGCTCATGGAGGGCATACGGATGTGCTGGAGTGGGCGAGGGCGAGCGGCTGCCCCTGGGACGCGTCCACCTGCTCCTCAGCCGCATCAGGTGGGCAGCTGGCGGCGCTCCAGTGGCTGAGAGCACATGGCTGCCCCTGGAACACCTCCACCTGCTCCGCCGCCGCAGGCGCAGGCCACCTGAAGGTGTTACAATGGGCTAGGGCGCGAGGATGTGGTTGGGATGAAGTTGCTTGTGAGTCGGCAGCAGAGGGGGGTCACCTACGTGTGTTGCGATGGCTCAAGGGGCAGGGCTGCCCCTGGGACGGCTCCACCTGCGCAAAGGCTGCCTTCCATGGACATCTACGGCTGCTGCGCTGGGCGAGGGACGGCGGGTGCCCTGTCGTTCCGAAAGGCGAGAGGGAAGAGACGACATGCTCCATCGCCGCTTTCGGTGGCCATTTGGGGGTGTTGAAGTGGGCGAGGGGGGAGGGGTACCCCTGGGACGCCACCACCTGCCTCATGGCACAGAGGGCACCTACATGTCCTACGGTGGGCAAGAGAGCAGGGGTGCCCCTGGAACGAAACCATCTGCTCTGCGGCTGCTGCGTCCGGTCACCTGGAAGTTCTGCAGTGGGCGGTAGAGCACGGCTGCCCCTGGGACGTGAGCACTTGCGTCTTAGCGGCTCACAGAGGGCATGTCGACGTGCTGCGGTGGGCGCTGAAGCAGGGCTGCCCTTGCAACGACGCAGTGGGCTCTGCGGCTGAAGCAAGCGGCCATGCTGCAGTCATGCAGTGGGAGGCGGAGGAAGGCTACGCTCCACGAGACGAACTGACTGTACCGATACACATCCACATCAGTCATTCAGCTGAGGGGCGGTGTCGAGAAAACTAAGACGCTAAACGGAAGCCATCGCCAGAATAATGGCTACTCTCAAAAGCCACATGTATGTCAGTTGGTGAATAGATTTGAATCCTAGGACGCCATCTTATGCTCGATTCTGAGGGAAATTTTGGGTTAGGAAGGTCTATAGCTTGTGGAACGAGTCGTCTCCGTGAATCCCCCGACACGATAGTAACAAGACCGAGTTTCAGTGGTGAGAGAACCAAGCTGCCCGTGGCACCCTTTGGCATCTTCTGCAGCTTTTCGGAGAGGTGATCCTGATGAGATGTAGCGAGCAGCTGGAGCAGGGTAGCGTTCAGAGTGTTACCGCTTGCAAAGCGTGCCATGCAGGGAAGCCTGTCTGTTATGTCGTTTTAGGCCCGGGAATACTTCCGCCAGCCCAACAAAGAGTTGGCTTACCCTCCACCCGCTGAAGCAGTCGGTGATCAGGTTGAGTGATCTCGTCGAGAGACCAGAGGTCATGCCCCTTGGTCGCTAGGCCCCCTGTGATGGGAGCTCATGTAGCGGATGCCATGCCCTGTGGAGGGCCGCCAAGGAGGGTGGTCCCAGCGTCGGTGGTATGTTGCTATACGAAAGAGGCAACGGAACGGAAAGGTCTAAAGAACTTCCTCCTCGTGAATTCAGACATGTATTTGCAGGCACGTAAATTGGTCCAAACCTCCTGCACTCTAAGACCCCCAGTGGGGCAGCTGTGCAAGAGACGGCCACCTATGGCGATGCGGCGTGGGGGGCATTTGCCCAGCCTCCACTTCCTGCGACTAACCCCACGCTGGTAGCTGTAAAACAACACTGAGGTATGATCAATGTCAGGCCTGGAGGTTAAAGCACGTTGGCACTCCCACCTTGATAGTAGCCCATGGCGCTGGACGGGATTGCTCTCAACTTCATCGAAAATGTTATTATTTTATCACTTGGTCGAAAGGCGATGCAGTGAAAAGGTGGCAACTTAATTTCTGGTCACAAAGCAGGAAAACCAGGAACCCTGTCGGCTCTATCACTGGCGAAAATGAATTTAGCATCGCAGCGTTACACTCGACAAGTTCAGGATTTCTCGTTGTGTTTCTCCAGCGATTCATTGTGGAATTCAGATACGGACAAGTACAGCAAAGTATTCACAATATTTACAAATGCTTTAGACAGCAATTTTGACAGCATTATACAATGCAAATTAGACAGCATTTTTGGAAAATTGGGCTTCACCGCCGCTGCTCAAACACAAAACAGGGCGGTCGACCTCGCTACAGATATTTCAGCTGCCCTAACTTATCACCACTGCATATACCCAACCAGAGTACACGGCACGGCAGCTGGCTTCGCTGGCTATCTCCCCTCACTCGCCATGGTAGAGCCGCCGGCAAGGTGGGACAGCCTATGGTACTCTCAATGATACTACAGACAACTCTCACTTGCTCAGCTCAACGGGGGGCTGCATCAGCGCGCTGCCGCGTCTGTCCGGGGTGTAGTAGTAGTAAGCCTCCACGGGCACCGCCTGGATGTTGTCCACCCTCACCTCCTGCTCAAGCTCCACCCCCAGCTCGCAAGCCTTACCCACTGGTAGCGCGTCAAGGTACACCACCACCCGCCCGTCCGGAGCCGTCTCCACCCGCTTCACCACCCCACCGCACGCCGCATTTAAAGCGGCCACGCTCGCTGACGTGGCAACGTAACCACTGAACATCCCAATCTCCGCAACCATCATCCCGCTCTGCGTTGGTCCCTCACTGCGCGTCAGTGTCACGCGACTCTCTAGCCCGCCCGCCTTGTTCACAGCCACCTCACCCGCCAGCTCCAGGGCAGGAGCGTCGGGGGAGGCGGAGGTGTGCCAGGCGGTGGTCACCGTCAACACCGCCATTCCCGAACCCTGAGCACGGATGGCCACCTCCTCACCGGGTGAGAGCTCCACATGCTGAACCACGTCAGCGTTGTCAGCGGCAAGCATGAGCTTGCGCGAGCCCACCGTTATATCCATCTGGGGTGGGTCGGCAGAGACCTCCGCTGCGTAGGCCGCCAGCCCCTCCAGCGCCACGATCGTGTCCTGCGTTGACTTCCAGCCGCCCGTGTCGGAGCGTTCGGCCAACAACCACCGCACCGCGGGAAGACCCTCCGCTAGGCCTTCCTCGGCCAGTACCATTGCGTGCAGTGCGTAGCCCGTCATCTCCACCTCGGGCCCAGAGGCCTCCGCGACAGTGAACCTCCGCCTCACCTCCTTGCCTCCCTCATCACTCTTGATGCCCTTCTTCTCACCCCGCGGGGCCCAGTGCGTGAAGGTGCCGTCCCGGACGGCCAGCTCTTGCAGCATGCCCACGGCGCTGCCTCCGACAACGGTCTCGCCCAGGCCCTGCGTGTGAGCGAGGGTGAGCGCGTGGAGGGAGAGCACGGTGGCGTAGTGTGTCAGACCGGTGGCCTCTTGCAGTTTGGTTTGCAGGTACGCCAGACCGGCCTGCAGAGCCTCATCCTGCATACCACCCGAAAGCCCCGCGCTGCGCGCCTCCAGCAGAGCTGTGGTCACAAACGCCGTGAGCGCCAGATCGCCAGATTTTGGGTCGTCCCCATTACCGCCCATCATGTCGGAGTGGATCACACGACCGATGTTGGCAAAGGATCCGTCCTTGGTTTGATGCGACAGCAGCCACATGGCCGCTTCGGAGGAAATCAGGCTGTCCACTTGAATCAGCTCTGCAGCATGGGCTTGAGAAAACACCTAAGAAGCAACGGCGACGTGAAAACATTCTGTCTTAGTAAATCTGAAGCCACGGGCCATGACATTGTTTATGTCGAAAAGCTACCCCCCACACCCCTCCTGACTCATTCACTTCCTACCCTTACCTTGAGGACAAAGGCAGTCAGCCAAGTGGACCCGCTGTCGTCATTCTCGCCAAATGCGCTGAAGCTGCCATCAGGGTGGCGGTACTGCAGCTCACGGGAGTAACCAGTCTGTTTTGTGGGGAGGACCAAAAAGTACAAATTCAAATTTGGGCTCAGACCTTGAACTTGTTGATTCTATTAGCCTGTTAGTGAAAAAAAAGGGAAAAGGGGGGGGGGCAAGCGAGGAAGCGAACCTGGATGAAGCGCAGAGCACGGTCACGGAGGTCAGAGCGCATGTCGCGCTTGGCGGTGAGGTAATTTATGATGTAGACGTTGGGAGCCATGAGGATCATGTTCTGCTCGCCGCAGCCGGAGGGCAAACGGACGAGCGAGTCCAGACCCTCCAGGCTGGGGCCCATCAGGTCACCCGAGAGGGCGAGGCGGGTGTAGAGGGAACCAGGGACAACCGCGCCAGTACCGGAGCGGTTGTGCGCGGGAAGAGTGAGCTGCTGCACGCCATCTGCCTCCTCAGAGGGTTGAAGCATGACGCTTACTGTGGTACTATGCTGCACACCCTCGGGGACCACCTTCAGGGTACGTTCCACCGCGTCCTGCGTACTAGCGGAGCGCCCCACGCCCGAGAGGCGCAGTGTGGCGGTGCCCACCGTGTCGAAGGTGAGCATCGCGCTGCGTGAGGCGGCGCTGTTGGGCGCAATGCTGAGTTGCTGATTGGCGGCGTTTATCGGCACATCGGCGCCCCCGCGGCCCTCAAGCACCAGCGTAATTTCCTGCGCTTCGTTTATGTAGTTGAACACCGTCATGACTACCTCCAACACCTCCCCACGCACCACCTTGTACGGCAGTTTAAGCTGCACAAACAGGGGCTTGAACACGCGCACGGAGGCATGTCCCAAGGGGAGCCCCAAACCAGTCTGGGAACCGAGGGCAAAGCCAGATATGTCCCATGTGGTAATGGTATCCGGGACCGAGGAAAACATGACGGCGTTGCCGTCAGAGTCAACATCCGCAGTGGCCCACAGCCACGTTTCCGGAAAAGCCTGACGGAGAGTGCGCTGCTCGCGGCGCTTGGTGCGCGTGTCGCGCTTTGACTCGGACGCGATTGATACGTCATCACTGACCTCGGCGGAGCGAGAGACAGCGGCGAAGGCCATCATCGGCATGGCCATCACTGGAAAGGGACGAGGGCCGCCACCCCAGCCACCACCGCCGCAAGTGGGCAAAGAGTAGTACCTACCCTCGGTCCCCATGAAGCAGAGATTCTTGTCACGCGCTGAAGCCTGGGTGAGATCCAGGGCCAGACCAGCAGCCGCAAAGGCGCCAATGTGCCAGCACTGCTCCGGCTTCGGTGGTCCCCATGAGTCAATCATGTCGGGGCTTTGGTCCACCTTCCGAAAGAGCAAAGACCGTAATTCAGGGGACAATAAGAGAAAAAAAAACATGGAAATGAGCGGGCGACCATGGCACCGAGCTCACCTGATCCTTGAGGGCGCTGTAGATCCTGGACGCTGACACACGGGTGTCTTTGTCGCTGAGGAAGGAAATAGATCTGTCGACGGCGCCCAGGAAGAGTAGAGACCCGGGGTCAGCAGCGCCCTTGATTTGAACCCGCTCTCCCGGCACGACGTAGTCCCTGAACATGTTGAAGAAGAATTGAGTGCATGTCATTGCGAGGTTATAGCTACACCAGAACGGATTTCAATACAAAGTCGAATCTCACGATCGTTCCACCGTACCTGTCATCATTGGCCTCAACAGACTGAACCTCCATCATGACCGGCTGTGAAGACAGCAGAGACAGGTCCACCTTGAAATCCGCCTTATCCGCCAGCAGCTCTCCGTCATCTGCGGTGTAGGCCACGACGACGTTTGCCTCAGGGATCATCCGCTCGGACAGTACCACCGAGAAAGTACCGCGCCCGAAGCCGTCAGTCTGATTGAAGGTGAAGCTGCTAGTGTCCACCTTCCCGCTGATGATGAGGCCGTTGGAGGAGGTCACCATGTAGACGACATCCTTGCCACGAACGTCGTGCGTGAAGAGCAACTCCAGCTCCCTTTGCCCGTCATGCTCTGGCTTGACGCGCACAGATATGTATGACTCCCTGGGCGGGTATGCCGGCTCGATACAGTCGCCATACTCGGTTGAAGCCCGGATAACGGCATTGCTCCCATTCCCACGGTTCACCTCCGGGACGACAGTGCCCCAGCAGCACGACTCTGGTCCAAACAACTTCTCCAACTCTTTCTCAAGAGACTCCTCTGCCAAAGCCACCCTCTCCACAGCATCCTGTGAAAATATCAGCACCACGGTATGTCAAACGAGTGGCGAGCATATGAGATTGACAATCAAAGCAGCAGGTCTAAGGGGATAGACAGGATCTAAGATAGACGCAGACGCACCATGCAGCAAGGGATATTCCCGGGGGCCTTCAGCTCTACAGTTCCCTTCCCATCGTGTGTTGTCACCCAAGCCTCCACCTTTGTCTCTTGGTGACGCACCCTCCAGCCGTTGGAGCGAAAGGTAAGAGATACCTGCACAACAAAGTATTGCCCCTCCATTAGTTCAGGCAGCTCTCCAGTGGACAGCGTCATTTTAGATATATATAGGTGTAAGGCTGTACCAGGAACTGGCCGTCATCAGGGGAGCCGTCGGGCTTCATGCTGTCCACAGTCACAGGAATGGGTAACCCTGGTTGGAACCGCTTCGGTGTGGATACCGTCACTTTGGAGTCTTGGCTGCGCTGCACTGGGACGGTTGCGGTCGAGTTGAGCTGCGTCCCGGTAGCCGTCTCCGTCACGACGGTAGACAGCTCCACCTTTGTGTCCCAGCCAGATAGGTCCGCATCCCCCAGGCCAAGCTCGAACGCGTATGACCCGGTAAAGTCCGTCACATTCTGTTGAGCCAACACGATGTCCCCGCACTCTTTGGGGGGATACGTGGGCGGCCTCCATCCGGCTGCTGGACAGGCCACAGTTAACATTCAGCCGTGGTTATGGAAGGGACATATCAATTTGCATGCTAGAACGGGTGTGGGAAGTGGGGGGAGAGTACGGCAGCTGAGTCTGGATTAGGAGCTTGGCTGCTCAAGACTCAAAGCACTAATTGCGTTTTTGGGCACTCACCCCTTCCCCTGAGGCTGATACCGCCATACCAGGGTCCAGAGTAGCAGTCCTGTTCAATCGTGGCCTTGATGACCGCCGTCCCTCGCACCTGCTCGCCATAGGAGTAAACAGCTCTGACCACGCCAGAAAGGGTCTTGCTCTTGGGGAGGAGGAACTCCTCCGTGGGGGTCACCGTCACCTGCAGCGAACATCCACAACAGCGATACACGTCAACGTTCCCCACTTCCCTCGTCTACCTTCCTGAGTATTGAACACACATGCACGACTACAAAGCATGTTCATAACCACTTTCCAGACAACCGTCAACATGAGAATCGTAGGCAATCAGGCTTATGGACTCTCAAACACTTGCAAAGCACAAGGAACTGAACCTGGAAAATCACACCACACACACACACACACACACACACACATGCGCAAATACGTCCTCACACAGCCATATTGCTGTAATGCAATGAAACACTGGAGCTTACCTCAAATTTGGGGAGTACATACTCGTCCACCGCAACCTCCATCTCTGCCAGCAGGTCTGGGTCGTATGTGCCCTCGGCGGCGATCACGTATGTGCCGAGGGGCGCACGCTCATCCAACACGAGGCTTCCCTCCGCCACACCAACGCCGTTCAGCGCAGTGGCTTGCGCCGCATATACCTGCCACACGAGAGCAAAGTGAAGGATTGGGGGAACATAATTTCAGCCACCTGTAATGTGATGGATAGGGTAAAAACAAGGGAGATAGATGGATGACGGAGAGCATAAGGGGCAGAGGAGGTGAAACCTTAATGTTGTCTGGATTCTTGAGAAGAATGCGGACGGCAGGCGAACCAGGGCAAGGCTCCAAGTCAGGCATCAGGCAGACGACCCTCACACGAATGGTTGAACCTGCCTTGTACACTGCACAATACAACGAACAGACGCAGTGTGTCGATTCCACTTCTCAATTTCACTTTTCGACACGTCAACGGAATTATATAAATGGCGAGGATAAAAACACACGAAATTTCAAAAGTGAGGCATATGTCGACAGCTGGAAGTGGTGGACATCAAAGTTTTACACTCGGTCAAGTACGGACCTGGTTTGTCAGCCTCCAGGAACAGCCACGGCTTGACTGCCTCCACTTCGACTTCCTTGGAAAAAATCACCCTTGCCTGTCCCTCTTTGCCCTGTTCGAGTACTTCCAGCAGCCAGTCCCCTGCCTCTACCGCCACGTCAACGTCCAGCTGCACGAAGCCAGTGTCCGCAGTCACGGCAATGGAATCCGCTTCTGTCGACACGCTTGAGCTATCTACCAACCTGAGAAACCGCACACAAGCGTTAGAACCCGGAAACAAAAGTGACGGGCCCAACCTTTCGACCGTTACTATCACGATGCACGCTTACCACACGATAGACGGAGTCGACACAGGTGAGTGTGTAGGTGTTGTAAGGTTGGGCATACCTTGCAAAGTAGCTGCGGCCTGGGGTGGCGTCCAGTACTGCCACTCCGACCGGTTGGCCTGCGGGGAGGCGATCGGGCGCCACCACGTTTGCCGCCCCGGCGCTTGCTACCAGCAGCACCGCCACGCTCAGTACAAGCGAGCGCGCCATTCCTCCTGAACGAAACGAAATGAATCGCCAGAGAGAAGTTCAGAGCGTCAGGATCACTCAGCGGGCGTCTCGTCGCAATCCCGGCGGGGTTACCATCCCCCAAAGCCAAATAAGTGCTGAACGCGGAAGCAAGTGCTGCGACAACATACTATTCCAGCCGTACGACATTCGCCCCATGCCCGATAGCCGAGTGCTTCAGCAACAGACAACCCAATAAGATGCTGAGGGTAGAACTTCGTAAATCCCATACACCATGCTGATCGGGTGGAGGTTCGTCCAGGTTTAGGTACTTACCTGCGAGGAGTCGTCCCCACATATTAACGCCGTATCACTAAAGCTCAGCCAGGCGGAACGAATATATCTCGGCGCGGCCGTTTACAGACTACGCGCTTTGTCGCTGTTCAGACTGTCTCGAACTACTCAACACTACTCTCGCACCCTCGATACAGGTGCCTGTGCTGATGCTGGACTCGGAGCTTTAAAGCAATATTGCCCGCTGCTACTGGCCTTTTGTGTGTGTGCTGTAACGGATGTTCCCACCGGCCGCTCGAGTGCTTGTTCTCAGTGGCACCGACTGTCTGCTAGTTACGAGTACCTCCCCGAGCGCCAGGTGTCTCGCCGTGGAAAAATGTGCGCAATTTCTACGGGCGACTCGACGCGTGACGCACAAAATGGCAAAATCACGTACTCGTAACGGTACGAGAGTTTAGTACTTTGATTCGGAAGAATCATAAACCAACTACAGCAGGCGAAATAAGTCCTTAGTCCGTAACATCAGCCAAGACGCGGAAGCGCAGCATGACGTGCTCCGCACAGCACGACGCGCCGCCTCAGTTCTCGGTTGAAACGACACTCTACTAATCCTTAGCGACTACATGTACATGTGCAGATGCTCCCGACGCAGAGGCCACGTAGAGTTTCTGGACTGGAGGGGGCGCTCAAGTGTCTCGTTTCTGACCTGAGACAGTACGGGATGGAGAATAGACGAACGCCACCTTTTACTTTTGTTTACTGGTGATAGTTGAAAACCTCAACACTGTGAAGGTGCCACCCAAGAAGGTGCGGAGACTCACGAGGACTACCCGGACCGACGGTTCACCTCTAGTCTTCTGAAACACAAAATGGCGCAATGACCTAACAAAGCAAGACCTTCCCTCTTGAACGTCACTTGCATATTATTCCGTTACTATTCGTGAAGTTGTACAGTCTGATGGAGCCCGGTAACCCAAGTGTATGCGGTGCGGTTACAACACAAGCTGAGAGATTCTGCGCGGCACTGAACCGAAGTATCCAGCCGCGCACCAAGCACGCGGTCACTTCCTTCTGTAAGCCGGTGTCGGTCGCTAGCAAGGACTAGACGACCGAAGCCATAGGATAAATATTGGCATCGTTTTACGTCGGGTTGCTGGCTAGGCTCGTGGGTTCTCGCTTCCCGAGAGATGGAAACAGGGGGGGGGCACGGCGTGGAGAATTGCTGGTACGGGCACGACGTGGTGAAATACTGTCTAGAAATAGTGAAATCAATGGCCAGATCTTGTTCGACCCGTGTTGTAGCGGACGGCAACGACAGCCGCATTGTGGTAGGTCGCAAAACACAGCCACGGTACTCCCACTCTCGAAACTTGTAAGGCTGTGTTTTGCTAAGACAAGACTGTATACCAATTGAAAAACACCAGGTATAGCAGACATACTTTCCAATGTGCCCACTCTACGCCCGACCTTCTAGCAAGCCCGCGCAACTAGATAGAAATCATGTTGAGAGAATGATAAACATCGTGTGTTGCATGGGGCTTATTGAGTCTACCTGACAAAACAGCAACTTCGAACGCGTATTCCGCGGACCTGCGATAGGTTTTAGGCCCAGGAATGCTAGGCCTAAAGTGCAAGACTGTTTGGCCGAGGAAAGTAGCACCACGGCTTTCCTAGCGCGCTTTCCTAAAGCTACAGAGAACTAGCGAGAGAAAGGTCGAGGAATAGGAACTCGGAAGGGCAACATACACATAGGGCAGCTCTGCATATAAGACTCGAATGCCCATAACTTTCGTTATAAAAATGCGCTTTGAATATGGATCCCGCATGAAAACGAGAGAGTGACATATTACAGTTGTTATGTGACCTATTAAAGTGGCTTTGAAACATGTCAAATAATTTTCTTTATTAAATCGATAATCTGTGTGGGTTGGTGCCTGAGTCAATACTAACACTAAGTACTTCAAAATGAGCAGTTAATGTACTGGACTGATGTAGAAATAATCTAGTACATTATTACAATTGACTGTTCAAATCGGATGTATGATCTGAACAGTAGACAGACATTTAAATCACAACAGTCTGTGCAACCACCGAGGTAATGCGCAGAGTTAGGCATTTTAAAGCCTCCAAAGCTGAGGGCTCCCGGCCCCAATCCCACACACGTCGAATAAAGTCTTAACGGCACGGGCCATCACACCCACGTGCTCCCATGTTTGCGGACAACATGCTGGGATGATAAATACCGCATGATGTGTCGCCGATTTCGGGAGTATTCACGAGCCAAAGTGTGGGAAATCCGAGTTCCGGGGCACGCGAATCAGGGTATACCCCGAACTCCGGGATGGGCCGCAAACCCTAATACGTTAGATCGTAGCCGTGACGGGCCCGATTTGTGTCCCGCTTCCCCCTCTACATCACCGTCAACACAAGTTTCGGTCCGCCTTTCAACGAGCTAAAGTACAGTTTAACCCTAAAAACCCTATATGATAAGCACCCGCCCTACGAGAAAGGCCCTATTTCATTAGTAACGGACTTTATGGGAAGAGTGAATTTACAAGTACCGTTGCACGCGCCGTTTCAATGCGTGTCAAACTCACTTAATTCGGAAAACTCAAGAAAATCTTTCTTTAAATTATTCTAATTTACGAAATATTCCGGCAAAGCTGAGCGCAGTGCCAAGCAACACCCGTCGAGTTCGGCTCATCTCATGAGGCGATTTGTGCGGCTTTGTCGATACATGTCTACCAATTCTCCATTCCTATTGATTTACAAGCCCAATTCCCGACGTGTGCCACGCGCGGGGCGGATGTGTTTGGCACAAGCGGGCGCCCGCCGGCGGCGCAACGGCGGCGGCCCCGGAGAGGGGTGCGCTCGCAAGCCCGTCGGCACCTACCTCTATCTCCACGCGGTGGGCGCTTGTAACCCTGTAGCCGTGCCAGGCGTGGCACGGTAGGGGGCTAAACGAGGTACCGACACCCGCGATCCGCGGGATCAGCAACTGTCGGGAAGCCCGGTACGGAGGGTTTTGGAAAAACATAATATCCGTACACCGGCACAAGGATCTCCCGCTCGGCTAGTCCGATGTGTCTTTTCCGCGACTAATTACTCGCCGATACTCTCCCGACGATGGGGCGGGGGCGGCGTTTGCGAAATATTTTTTGGCGAAGAAGGGTACGGACGGATCGGCGGAGGGACGAGGGTGTTGGAGATGGCGGCGGACAGCTGGGAAGCAGCGCTAGGGCACGGCGCTCGCTAGCAGTCGCAAGCCCTGCGAGAGCCTTAAGTCTCCCCTGGGGCCGAGGCATGATGCTACGCAGGACGGAGGCTGGTCGCAGCCGGAGGAGCGGCACGGTCTGGTGGCGGCGGTCCTTAGGATCACCCGCCGCCGGAAAAGCCCGGTACGGGGGGGTTTTTGGAAAAATTTCCGTACCCACCATCTTTTGAGGACCGGCGATTCGATCCATGTGTTCTTCCAACTCCTTCCCTAGTCGGTACCCGGTTATCGATAGGCTGCCTCACGCAGTGTGCCTAGGGTTATCGCAACGGCACACTGCTCATAAAGGCGGCCCCCTAACAACGTAAACCACCGGGGGAGGGTAAGGACGGCCACATCGCGATCAGATAGGTGTTGGAAACAGACGGAACAAGGACAGGGGACAAGAGAAAATCTGGTTCGTAGGCAGGAGAGCCATTCTCTCCTGCGAAATTAGGACTCCGTATGTAGCCTAGTTATTTTCTCTTCTCAGCCCCCGAAGGAGGAGAGAAGACTCGGCTATGTGGCGCGCTACGTCGGGAGGAGCATCTAATACCTCGGGCGGGGTTGAGCACGGATCGAGACGGGACCGACGACGACCTGAGCGAGGGGGGTGTTTCACGTGCTTTTCCCCCCGGGCTCCGGCACGACCGGAGTCGCACAAGACCCGAGGTTAGGCAGGTTCGACTCGACCAGCTCAAGCTGAACAGCCTTGCTAATCAGCGACCCCGCAGCGGCTGGAGCAGGCCGCGTATCGTGGAGACTAACGATATTTTTATTTAATATCGTATCCAAAAACAAATACACATAGATCAAAAAATAATAAATATTTAGTTACTTGTATGTTTTGGACGGTATCGTCACTGCCAATGGAGAGGTTGGGATTAGTGGTTTACTCCAGCATATAAGTCCACAAATAATTGGCGTTGAACGGGGGGCCCCACAGACAACAACCGGTTTATACTGGTATTGTTGTGAACAATTTCAATTTCAATTTCAATTGGCACAAGCGCATACCCAAGCCTTCCAAACACAACCGTCAACGTGATGCGTCCCAAACGGCCGAGTTGGACCTCGCCCCTCACCAGAGCCAATCGCCCTCGCCTATTTACATCGTGCGGTGTTAATCCAAGCCTGCGTCATGTGCGTTTTTCTCGCTTGCTTTCCAAGTACATCACCCGTGCCTGCTGAGTGAGCTTCCGTACTCCATTCACACACGCAAACCAAGCCTTGCGCATTGAACACGGCACCAACACCCCCAAGCCCCCTCCGACAAGGCCCCAGAAATGCGGTTATGCGGAACACTGAGTAATTCGCAACTTGGTATGAGTGCCTGAGCAATGCCCAAGCGCGGCGCTCAGAACGACGTGTGTAGTTTTGATAACTTTTTGGGAGTCTATGGGCTCATTCGATAAACTCCACCGACAACACTCGCTTCAGGCTCAGGTCTAACCATACCGAATGATTGCTAACGGCTTGCTTCCCGGACTTTCTACACTTTGGTGGTACCAGGGTGTCGTTGTGCTTGACGTTGTGACATGGGACTGTGTTCTTGACAAGCTTGTGTGTAACATAAAGCCGGCGCCCGCTGACGGCGCAGCGGCCCCGGAGAGGGGGTTCACTCGCAAGCCCGTCGGCACTCACCCCCTTCTCCTCATGGTGGGCGGTGTAAGCCCTATAGCGGTCCAAGGCTTGGTACGGTTGAGGGTTTAGCGGAGTTATTACCGGCAAATGCGATCCGCGGATCATCAGTTGTCGGGAATCCTCAAAACGGAGGGATTTCGAAAATACTATATGTACACCAACGTCAAGATTTCTTGTTCTGCTAGTCCGATATTTCTTTTTGAGTCTAGATACTCCTTGAATACTCTCATGTCTAGGGGCGGGACTTCGATGAGTTTTTTACGAGTCTTTTGGCCGCGAGAAGGGCGGCACGGGCGGATTTCAGTTGGCGGCGGGCATTGGAGCTAGCGGCGGACATGCGGGAAGAAGCCTTGGGGCAGGGCGTTCGCTGACAAGCGACCAACCATGTGAGTCTCGAGTCTTCCCTCGAGGGCGAGGCTAGAAACTACGCATGCCGGAGGAGGGTCGCAGCCGGAGGAGCGACACGGTTTGGTGGTGGAGGTCCTCATGATCGATCGCCCCCGGAAAAACTTGGTACAAAGGGTTTTCGATAAATATACCGTTCTCAACGTCAACGGCTGCCCACTGTGAGCCAGCGGAGGAAGGGTTGAAGGAAGAGGGTAAATAGGAAAGGAGAGAGGGTGTCTCCCTGCATTGTTCCACGACTGATGTCTATGGATGGGGTGGGGCCGTACGGGGTAATGTAGTCTGTGGAAGAGACGCCGTAGAGGTGTTCGCAAGTGTCGACAAAGGTGGGGAGCATACCGAGTTGGCGCATGTGTTTTAACATGATGCGGTGGTTGGTTGCGTTGAAGGCGCCTTTGAAGTCGGCATACATGACGTAGAAGTCCTTGTGGTAGAGCTTAGCGTCCTCCATCATGATGATGATGGAGGAGAGAGCATCGTGTATGCTGCGGTGTTTCCGGAATCCATCATGCTTGTCGGTAAGGGAACCGTAAGTTTCTGCGTACTTTGAGCCTGCATCTTTGATTAGTGCGGTCCAAAGTTTGAGGAGGTTGTTCATGAGGGCTATGGGGCGATAGTTGTCGAGGAGGCTTGGGTCACCTTTCTTATGGAGGAGGCAAGTGGTGCTATGGCACCATTCGGGGGGGTGGAGGACTTGTGGGCAAGGAGGGAGAGGAGGGAGAAGAGGGCAGAGCGGGTCTCCGGGGGTAGGAATTTTATGATTTCGTTAGGGATACCGTCGGGGCCGGGGGCTTTGCCCCGTGCCGAGAGAGTGAATAGTTTTATCGAATGCGTCGCGGGTTGTCATGTCGGCCAAGGAGGGGTTTCCGCGGGGTTCGATGGTAAAATTGTCATGGTTATCCGGAAGTTGCCACGGGGGGGTAGGTAGGACGGGTGGGGTGGCTCGGCTGAGCTCGGCGTCGAAGTGTGAGTGTACCGCCTTTAGGACGTCGGAGAGAGAGGTTACTTTAGTTTTATCGGGTTTGGTGATTTTGTGGAGGGTCGAGGTTGCGTTGCTATGGTGGAGGAGGCCGCTTTTAATTTTCAACAGGCGATGGGAGGAATTTGGGCACGCGTCGTAGGCCGTGCTGGCTCGTGTTTTTATTTTCCTTAGTTTATCGGCGGTGGTGGCGCGTAGGAGGTGGCGCATGCGTGCTTGGCACTGCTGTTTGATGGCGACGGGGGAGAGATAGTCGGGCGTATTTAGGAGGTCTTGGGCGAGGGGAAGGGGGGCGCTGTTTGTACTACACCGGCGGAGTCTTAGGATGAGTTTGCGAGTTTTTTAGTTAGCCAGGTGGGGTCGAGGGACTCTTGTGGTGGACGGGGTTTCTTAGCGGGGAGGAGGGGCCATATGGTGGCCGCGTGGTCCATGTGGTGCGAGAGGAGTGTGCTGAATTGCGAGGCGAGGGTGTCGAGGGTGTCGTGGGAGGCCGTGGATTGGGTAGTGTTAAGTATTGTTGCATGGAGGGAGGCCGTTTGGTTGATTAGGTCGGGGGTGTTATTTTGATATGCTTTTATGTGGTCGGGTGTGAGGGGAAGCTTGAAATGGATTTTGCGGGTGGTGTGTTGTGTGTGGGGATGGGCATGGGTGGGGGGGGGGTGAGCTATGAGAGAGTAGGGGGCTGGAATTACGAGGTGGACTGCAGAGTGGTTTGTGAAGTGTGAGGGGGAGGAGGAAACCGAGCATGCGGACGGTACGAGGACGAGAGGAGAGGGGGGCGTGGTGAGCCAGTGGTCGAGGCAGCCGCCGTTGCGGGGGAAGGTAGGGATGGGGGGTGTAGGAGACGGAGGTGGGAGTCGAGTAGGGAGGTGAGGGCGGGGTTACCGGTTCCTTGGGTGGTGGTCGACTGAAAGTCCCCGCCCCATATGACGCGGTGGTTAGGGTGGTCATCAGCCCGGCGTAGGCCCCACGCCACGACTTCGGCGTATAAGCGTGTCATATGGGGGTTGTGGAGCTGGGGCATGTACGCTCCTAGGAGGAGGTAGGGGGTGCCTAAGTGTGGGACTATGTTTAGTCCCGCGATGTGGGGGATGAGGTTAGCGGGCGGGGTTAGAACAATGGCGGACAGGAACGAGGCTCCACGGACCGCGAAAAAGACGCATGCAGTGGGTAGGGGCACAATTGAATAGCATGGTCGAGAACTTTTGAGGAGGTACTGGGGGAGGGCGATACGCCAACGGGATTTATGGGTGGCGTGGTTGGTTTCGGTGAGGATGAGAACGTCGGGGTGGTGTGTGGTTGTTAGGTGTTCGAGGTCCATAATGGATGTGTGGAGACCGCGGGTGTTGAGGTTAATGAACTGGAGTAGTTGGGCTATATGGTGTGGGAGGATTGGGGAGGGATGGGGGGCGGGAGGGTTGGGAGGGTCAGCAAGGGGGCGTTCGACTCGAGGAGGAAGGAGGGGGGGGGGAGGGAGGAGAGGGCGGGTGCCCGGGGGAGGGGTGGGGTAGGTGGTGGAGGAGGGGCGGGGTGTGGGAGAGGAGGGGGGGAGGGGGGTTGAGGGGGGTGGAGGGTGGTGAGCAGTTGGGAGCGTCCTACTGGGAGCGGGGTGGAGCGGAAGGTGTGGTGCCACAGGATTGAGTGAAGGGGGTAGACCGTAGTGCGAGGGTCGCAGTGAGGGGGGTTGTAAGTTTGGTCGGGGGGAGGTGTGGTGACAAAGTAGGTATGGAGGAGGGCGTGTGTTCCGCACGACCACGCGTGGGACGTGTCGTTTTGGCGAGGGGGGTTCAGTAAGCGTAGGTCGCCAACGGGCGGGGGGGGGGGGGGGGGGGAAGAGATCTAGGATGTTATAAGAGCGAGAGAGCGAGCGAGAAGGTGGAGAGTGGGAGGGTGGTGGAGTGAGTCAATCCGGGTAGCCGAGGAGTGGGTTAAGTGGAGGAGACCGAAGTGGGAGTGTTGCCAGGTGTGGACGATGAGGGGGTTGTTGGGCGAGCCGGGTTGTGGGGGTGAGCCCGTATTAGAGAGGTTAGTCCATTGGCCAAGGTAGAGCGTATGGTGGTGGAAGTTATCAACTTCGTTATTGGTGACGACGATATAGGAGGCAGAGGCAGTTGAGTGGAGTTTTGCTAGGGAGGTAGCAATGCAGTAGAGGTTTGAAAGGTCTTGGTAGTGTACCCACTGGAAAGAGAGCACCTAAGAGGAGTCGAGGTTGCCAATGGGGGTGGGGAGGCCATGTTCAAGATTTAAGTCAAAGAGGTAGTTGTGCAATTTGACGCCACAGGTGGTTGAGGTAAAGTGGGCCGGGAGGGAGGACCGAAGCGAGTTGGTTAAAGTATGGTTGCGGATATCCGGCGTATGGGCGTGGGGTGGTTCGTGGGGTCTAACCTTTGGGCCGTGATGCCCGTCCTGTGTGGAGTTAGGGATGATGGTCGGCCATGTCGGCCGGGGGTGACCCTAGGGGGCTGGCCGGGCTGCTAGAGGAGGGCGGGACAGAGGAGGGGGTGCGGGTCTCTCCTAGGTCGTCCTCTAGTAGGTCCTCGAGGTCGTCGAGTGTGTAGTCGTTGTCGTTCCGGGAGTCTTGGAGGAGGGGAACGAGGGTGGGGTGGAGGGCGGAGGGGGATTCAAGGGAAGAGGACAAGGGAGGAGAATGTGGGGGGTGGGGGGAGGGGAGAGTGGGCGGGAGGGGGGTGGTAGAGGGGCGGGGGGGAGCGCGGGGGGGTGGGGGAAGGGGAGGCTTTCTTGCGGGAGGGGCGTGTGTGCTTAGTGATGCCGGCCGTGGGGGGGCAGGTTTGAGTGAAGGGTCGGTGGGAGGCCGGGTGATGGTGGGGGAGTCAAGGTGTTCGGGCGGGGAGGAGGTGGGGAGGTGTGGGGGGGAGGTGGGTAGGAGAGTGGGGGGAAGGAGGGAGGGGACGGGTGGTCGAGGGAGTAGAGCGGTGGAGGGGGTGGAGAGGGTGTGGGGTGGGTTGGGGTTGATGTGAGGGAAAGGTGAGGAAGAGGAGTCCATGGGGTCGGTGAAGTCTTCGGTGAGGGGGGGGAGTAGGGTGAGGGTGGTGTTGGGATGGGGGGAGGCGGAGGGGCCAACTGAGCTGGTGGAGGGAGTGGTGGTGGGGGAGGGAGGGGGGGCGGAGCGACTTGTGTTGGAGTGATGGGGGTGTTCGATTGGGCGGGGACTGGGTGGGGGGGGATGGAGGAGAGCTGAATGTCGGGGAGGGGTGTGAGGTCGAAGGGGGCGTCATCATCAGCGTCCATCATCGAGAAGTCTGAGGTCTCGATGTGCCACCGGTTGGCGACATTGCAGTTTTGTAGGTGGCGGGCCCATTGGAGGAGGAGGGTGGGGGGGTTGCGGTATAGGATGTTGTGTTTGGTTTGAGTGAGTGGATGTGGGGAGGGGGTGGTGGTGAAAGCGGGGTCCGAAAGGCGGGCCCTACCGAGGATGGAGTAGTGGTGGGGGTTGATGGTGAGTGTGCAATAGGATTGGGTGTGCATCTCTATGAATGTATGTGTGTTCGAGGGAGATTGTGGCTGTGCCGCTGATGGAAATGAGAATGCAGTACATTTCCGTAGTGAGTGAAACTTGGATGTTGGTGTTGGTGATTGGAGAGGGGGAGGGGTGGGAGCGGAAGTACGAGCCGTCTGGAAACTTCTGGAGGGATGTGTGGTGAGTGAGGTCGAGTGGTGTGGGGGGGGGGAGGTGGAGGGGATGTGGTGGGTTGTGAATTCTCTCGCAGTTTGGTGGAGTAGTGTGTATAACCATTGTGTGTGTGTGGAATGACGCCGTCAACGTTGGTGCAAGGAAGGGAGAGGGATTGACGGGACATGATGGGGACTGTGGTGAGGCAGGTGGTCGCCCAAGAGGTGCCTTGGACGTGTCCAATGACAAGAGGGGGTGAGATGGTGATTTTGAGAAGATGGGGTTTGGGGGGTATATGTTCGTGAAGTGAAGTAGGAAACATGTTGAATGAAACTGGGCGTGATTGTGAATGGATGGGGTTATTGGGCAGGTGGAGGATATTTACCCAGAGGGAGGAGGGGTCACTCTCGATCGGGGTGGGGACGTCTAGTGGCTGGATCGCGTCCGCAAGTTGGAGGAGGAATTGGACCGACTCGGGCAAGTCTTCCACATGGCCGAGGGGAGGACTCGTTTGGGCGGTACCGGTGGGGACGAGCTCGACCGACAGGCGAGAGGTGAGAAGGTCTTGTAGGCGGGCGACCGCTTCTTGGCCTGATATGTCCGTGAAGAGGGGGGGCGGATTTTGATCCGACGGCCTCAGACCGCGGGGATCGAGAATGCGCGGCGGAACTGGGTTTTCTGCTGTCTTATTTTGGTCTGCATGGGAGAAGAGGACGCGGCGGTGCGTGGCGCCGGACCGTCCGAACGGAGTTCACGATGTTGTGAAGTGAGATCGTACAAGAGGCCGACCGCGACGCATGAGGTAGGGATGTCTAGGCGTATCTCCTAAACCTGATGCGAGGTCGACGGCTGGGGGGGTGGCGTCGTAGGACGACGGTGCGGTCGGATGGTGGGTGCGAGTGGCGCTCGCTATCCATCGCGATTGGTGGACGAGTTCACGGCCAATTATATTTTTAACTGAAATAGAGAGGTCGTCGATCTCGTTGAGGCTTTCGAGTAGCCAACGACGGGCAACCGAGCAGGCCGAAGTCACCGATTCCGATGGGTGAGTCGAGTCCGGGAGGAAGATACCGTGCAAGCAGAAGCTGGCGAGGTGGGGGGGGGAGGAGGAGTACTGGCATGTGAGGAGGTATGAGTCGATCAGACGGGAAGAGAGGTCGTCGGCCGGACCTAGGTCAGGTGTTGACCGGGGGGGCGCTAGGACCAGAGGGATATGGAGTCCTCGACCAGGGGAGGGGTCCATAGCAGTGTTTAAGTTTTGCTTCGTAGGGGATGGTTGAGGTACCGTGAGGAACGGTGCGAGCGGATGTCCCGCGAGGCGTGTCATGGGGTTGGAGAGGTCCGCAAAAGTCGCATGTCCCGGGCGGTCCCGCATGAGCACATGTCTATAAGTGGGGAGGTGGTCAGAGGACGAGGACATAATGATCGCGTGGGATTCGTAGAGCGGTACGGAGTTAGAATGGGTGGGAGTGAGGTTTCGAGTTGGTTGCGTGTGTTGGCGGCACACGACCAAGCCTGATGGGGCATGGGTTTGGAGAATGTTGGCGGCGGACACGAACGTCCGGACGCTCGGTGGGGCGCGGTGTGGCGCGCCGTCCATGGGGAGGGGGGTTTTTGTAATCGATGGTTGGTTTTGTCTGTTCGTAGTATTGAGGTGGGTACATGTTTGGATTTCAAAGTGGGTGGCGCGAGAGCTGTCGGGGAGACGATTTTCAAAACTCTGAAAGCTGCGCCTTGCTGAGTGTACCGTTTGGTGTCGCTCCGGATCCACTGATCTGGGTGAGCTAGGCTCGGTTGGGAAGAGGTGGACGGTGCCTGTTGTTCAACGAGCCCTATGTCCACCAGCATGTCGCTCATTGGGAGGCCATACCCAGAGCGAAGACGGTCGGCGTTGCTCATTCGAGCTACCGACCCATGCATGTTTTGCGGTTCAATAGTACTTTAGTAGTACTTTGGATCTTATTATTGTCTTTAGTGACGGTAGGATACGTTTTGTGATTCGGAAGTTAATGTTATGGAGGTCGTTGCTAAATGCCCTCGAAAGTCTAGTCCTCATGTCGATTATTGGAGTTTTGAAAGTCTTCGCGCGTTGGGTTCCCCTTGCACTTTCACCGGTTTAGCCGAAGCCGTCGTGAATCCAGAGGTTCCGCCATACGTTGCCTCATTCCTCGCCTCCGTCACACATATCCAACTAGACAAACTTGATCCCGAATAATGACGCGCACAAGAGCACGCACTTTGCGACCGAGAGTGGAGTTGGCTCCGTTTTAGTTCGTTTCGCGAATCGCGCGCTTCTCGCCGTAATTGGTGACGAATGGTCTCAATGGTTGGCTGCTCGGCACCAATTTGGGGTCGGCGTCCGCGGCGGGGTTGCGATAGTACAGTTCATGCTGGTTTGAGCCGCGCTTGAAGCCTCACTGGACTGGGCGGACATGCAAGGCGGCGCATCCAACGCCTTCAACGAGCTCTTGCGGCGTCCCTTGCTTGGGGAGTTGTCTGCAAATCCCGCACTTCGACCGTCGCTCCGCGTCGCTACTATGTTGTATGGCCGTCCATCTACTTTGTACGTTTACGACTCATCAAATGCTCACGGCCCAGCTATGCATATCCCGAGTACCTGTGGAGTCCATCAAGGTTGCGTTCTCGGGGCAATGTTCTTCGCAATAGTTGCCTCCCGGGTATACAAACACTTTGCTGCGATTGCCCCGAACGAATATGTTGTCTGCGGTTATTCCGACGATAATCATTTAATGGGACCCCTGCATCCCTCGTGGCTATTGGCGACGCTATGCCGGAGGCCTATGCTGGCGTCGGCCTCACAATAACTATCCGCAAAAACGATGTGTACTCCCCTTTTGGTGTCGGTGATGCTTTCGATAACTTCCCTACGGCCACATCATGCGGGGAGTAAATGTCTCCACGGAAGGGACGAAAGTATTGGGGGGGCCAACCGGTACATCCGATTTTGCTCGAGACGTGTTCGAAGCGGCCCTAAGTAAGTATGAGGCCTATGGCGAACGTCTAAGGGGTCTAGCGGCTCACCGGCACTCTCACGCAGCGCTTCGTATCCATCGAAAGTGCAACTGCCGTTTCGGACACTTTGCCCGTACGGTTTCCCGCGGTCTTGACATGGGCGAGGGCTACGGTGACACCGTCGTGACCTTCCTCGAGCGCGTTGATAATGCCACCCTAGATGTGGCGGCTGAGATATTGGGCCTTTTCGCAGTTAGCCTACCCCGCAACACTCGCTCCGAGATGTCTCTTCCCATACGTCTCGGTGGAATGGGGGTGGGGGACTTGGCGGATGCGGCCCATGTCGGAGCGGCCGGTTTGGCAGTGGGCTCCCTATCCGTCTTTACATCGCAAGATGGTCGCGTGCGCGGGGATTCCCACGACGAAGTTCGGATGGAGTCGATAACGTATGGACGATTTGCGACTGCTATGACCACAACGGTGTCCCGAGGGCATGGTACACCTGACGGAGACGACGGCGACAACGAACCCATGCGGTCGTTAGAATACGCTTCGTCGTGGGCGCGCTTAGATGCCGCGCGCGGTTCTTAAGTCCGAGCCCTTGATAACCAAAGCCTTAACGATGCTTCCCCCGCAACATCCAACGGTGGCTCGCGCAAGTTGCGTAGCCACAGCCCGATCAAACAAAGAGAAGATTGCTCGGTCCCTTGATGGCCTTCCCTCTCTCGCACCCATGTCTGCGTTTGCCACTGACATCTTTCCAAAGCTACAAGCCGACATGAGTGAGCGCTTCAACTTGCTTCGCTTCGCGGAGCTTGCTCCAACGTTTTCTAAACCGCGCTCGGCCGGAGTCTAGGCGTTTTGTATCTTGTCTCGGCCGCGGCGCCCTTGCGTTTTTTGCTTCGGACCCGCCTACTTCGGGTCGCCTTGACGAGCTCCGTGACAAGTTCCCTCAACACGACGAAGCAGTTTTCCGCGTCGCGGTATGTCGCATCTTCGGCCTACCCTTATCCCGCATCCTCTCTACTCTACGATCCCCCACCGCTTGTGCTTCTTGGCATCTCTCGGTTTAGCTTATGCTGGGTGCGTTCGCGTCGGCGGTTGTTGACATGTCGGATGAAGCGTTGGACACTACTTTTGGTGACCATTTGGCTCGATGCGGCGGAGATGCTCAGGTCCACACCGGTCCCTCTTGGTTAGTGACGGCCCTTGCGGAAAGCACCTCCGAGGCTCGTGGAATAATCCTCAAAGCATCCATCATGCATACAATGTTCCTTACAAGAAGCAGTGGAAACATTGTACATATCAAGTACAATATCGCGTAACAACGGCGAAGTATTGGGGAGGATCTTAATCATCAAGGCCGGTTATTAGGTGAACTTTGCCACCATCCGCGAACGATGGGATCGAAATCATCTCCACAACATGTACATATGCATCCAACACAACAATAAGTGTGACCTTGTGGCCATCCCCATATGTCTTCCCGTCGCGGTGGTTTTGGCATGCGTTGTTAGCGTTTTAGAAGACAACGTGTTGGATTCGCTGTATTATTTCCTGGTAAATCATATAAAAATTCTTACAAGAAAAAGCAGTGGAGGCCACCAAGCATCATTTACCATCATTTCCTGGTAAATGATATTTCATCTTTCGCGGATGATGGCACAGTTCACCTAAGAATCGGCCTTAAACTGTGTACATGTAAGAGACAAGCAGGGAGGGAAACCCGAACTACCTAAATGAGATGATGATCGATCTGAAAAATGAAAAAGAAATTATCGATCTCCGTTTGTCGGACTGTCCAACAGTAAACAAGCATGATTCCCGCGGACAGTACAGGAAGATGAGGATTAGGTGGCGTGTGGTTGTCTTTTTGAGGCTCTGTTGACGATCCCGGGAAGGGAGATATGACATACGGCGGCGCGGTCATTGCGATTCATAGTGATACCAGCTTATTCGCCGTAGTGCTTCTTGTAATTGATCAGCAGGATCGCGGTCACAGCAACATATGTAGTGAGACCAGCAACTTCGCGCTCATCGACATAGTGATATCAACTTCGATACATTATACTAAATACTGCGCCCGCGGGGCAATGGACATACAAGCACTGCAGCAATAATAATGATTGCAAGGTATATGCCGCGTGCTGCTCCCGCTCGACTACTGAGAAATTGCGCTACGACGAATGCACTATAGTGCAGTCTGATTTATATGTATTGCTATCTTGAACCTAATGCGTATTATTATTCTATAGTGCGCAGCCTGCCGTGTGTGCCGGCGGGCGGGCGACAGTAGCAATGGTTCGTCGTTGTCTGCTCTGCTGCGCCAAGTTAGCATATTATCTGCTGCACTACTCCCGCGCGGGATTGTCCCTCCGGCTGCGCCACGTATTTCCGGGCGAGCTGATATATATAGCTGTAAGCCATGCTGCTGCTATATCCTCCTATATAAATAATTTGCTACGATCTGTGTGTTTGGGTGTATGTGTATCTGTCTGCTGCTGTATGTCGGTATTTGTGTGACCCTGCAGCCCTGCTGCTCTCTGTATACTTGTCCCGTGATGTGTTAACACCCGTATATATTATAAGTGATCAGCTCGACTGGAATCGGCTCATCGTCATCGTATCGCCATCATCGTCGACATACATCACAGCAGCACATTAGAATAGGCAGGCGCACCAAGGCAGGCGCACCTATATAGGCAGGCCCACCAGTAAGCTTAGCGCTACTACTATAAGGCCGCTGTTATATCGCTCTCGTGGCAGTTAGCGCGCACCTGCCGAATTGCCGATATTGCTCATCTCCTCCTCGGCCAATAATGAGTACTATACTTGTCTTCAATAGTTTACAGCGAATAATAGTCATATATGTGTGAGGCGTCGTCCTGGCGTGCAGGGTACTGTGTCCTGATATGCCGCTTTGCCTGCCTGTGCGCGCAATAGCAATATGTACACGTGCTTGGCTAGCTGGCGTTGTGGCTATCCTATTGTCTCCGTCCTATTATGGCACCTCCTACCTGCTGCAGCGTCGTGCGTCGCTCGCTATCACAAATAGGGCAATAAATATTCGATTACTACTGTCCTTGAAGCCAACTCGCGAACACGCTCAGCCGCTCACGCGCGCCACATTTAATCTCCCCAAGCAGTACATGCGAGACGAGAGTCTGCTGGAAGCTGACTATTAACTTGGCAGTTGCTGATCCGCCATCCATGCGTGCGTCATTTCTATACTCCAAAGCTAGGGTAATACAGCAGCGACTACCGACAATCACGCACCAGCTATCTAGCTTCGATAATTAAGCTGAAAATATACTATAAGGGGGGATGAATGGGGATTTGCTTTGCTCCGACTTGCTGCCTGGCGATTTTAGAAACATGTAAACCGTTGGTAGATATGTAGATCTGTAATTTGATAAACGTGCTTAGCGTTGATGATTACGCGCGCGAGGGATGCCTAAATATGTAATTATTATAGCTGGGTTACCCTAGCAAAATTGTGGCCTGTCAAATAAACTCAATCTCTCTGCCACATACATCGCTATGACCGTGTTGGCACGTCCAACTGTGCTGTGAATCGTCGTGTGCACTGGAATCGAGAAGATCTGGAATTAAATCAAATGCGTTAGAGGGTTAATGAAGCTCTATACCCGGTCCATTTTCTGGGATCCGTACGACCTCCATTGCACGATATCGAGAAAACGATGCAAAACATATGCATGACGTAGGCCGAAGCTCTCATCACACCTTATTTCCATTACTATCATTGTGCATATCTGTTGTACTTTGTTCAGATATCGATAGCTTCCTCATCACACTTGTATTGCGATCAAACACACACACACACACACACGCGCGCGCGCGCGCGCACACACACACACACACACACACACAACACCCCCCCTACACACACACTACCCCCCCCCCTCCCCCCCCCAAACACATCTACCCACCACAAAGAAGTTATGGAAGCTAGTTCCGTACATTTTCTGAGTGAAAAAATGTTATCGTATTTTAGTTTTCCATGTTGATATTACTATATATATACAAGTTTTCTGACCAGTTTGCTCACCATTAAAGTGAAAGTGGCAAAAATGTCATCTGCTGATATCATTTCCATTACTGGGTGCTATTGACTGTCTCATCCGCCAATAACACTATTACTGTAACCTATTTGGTCACCGGTTTTGTTTCTGCTACTCCAGCTTGACCCCACCAGGTACACGTAGGTGAGTAACATGGACTGCAACGATCACAGCCCACGAATTGCTACCTCCTGGGGTATCAATGGGACGGGGGTTTAACGCAGGTAGCAGGCCATCCACGGACGACGGTCCAGAGCAAGTCAAGACGTGCAGCATCTGCAAGCTGACCAAACCTGCGGCGGTCTCTTTCTCCCGGAATGCTGGGACGCGGGACGGTTTTTACAGCTTTTGTAAGACTTGCGACAGCGCGCGGAGTAAGGCGAAATACGATTTACGAAAGTCTACTGCGACAGGCGCAGGCGAATCCAATGCCCCCCCGTTTTCTTCTGCTCCAGTTGCTGCCCTTTCCAACGCGGCAGAAAACCGTGATCATCTGCCACCCGGCGAGGGGAGAGGGACCCTTAAGACGTGCAGCACATGCAGGGTGCCCAAGTCCCGGGCCTCATTCAATCGCAACCCTGCCAATGTTGATGGACTTCAAGGACAGTGCAAGGCGTGCTCACGCTCATATCAGAAGTCGTACCTCCGAAAGAGGCGAGAGGCGTTACCAAGGAAGCTCACCGACGGCTGTGGCATGCAAGCAGGTGGTAGTCGGCCGAGAGCGGCGCCTCGGCGTGCCTCAACACGCACTGCTGCATCCTGTGAGCCGCAAAGTTCGTTCCAGTCCGTGCCAGCATCATCCCCAGAGGAAGGCAGCATGGTGGATGAGCCCAACGTCGCTGCCACTCGGCCAGCCGCCCCCCGTTGGTGCGTCATACCGGAGACATCAGTGACAGCAGCGGCGGGAATACAACACGTGCCAACCCCTTCACAAACTTCAACCCCAATGGAGCTCACTCCGCGTGTCCCTCATTGGGCTGCCCATGCTGTCACAGCGCCCTTTCCTGTCGCTGCCACGGCTGGATATGGCACCCAAGCTGGTGATGAGCTCAAGCACCGGCTGGTGATGCTCCTGCTGACATCCAACCACGGGGTGGCTGTACAAGCCGAGATTCTGAGAGCGCTCAGCCCAGAGGAGTGTGGGAGACTGCTGCAGGAAAGGCACCGCCTTCCGCAGGCGAGCCGCGAGTTGGTGGTGGAGCGCAGCATGGAGGTGATGTTGTCGGGAGCCAGGCCACAACGGTGATGATTGCGTCACACACTTTCACATACGATGCTTCCCTATTAAGAAATGCATATAGTCGTACTGACAGTGCCAATGGCGAAACAACGAACCATTTGGCCCGACGACTGATGTGAGGGCGCACGTATTGCGTTCACTATAGTGTCGATGAATCTTTGGCCGGAACTGTAGCGCGCTGTTGATAATAGAGGAGAAACCCAAAGCAGCCCCCTTGCT
The DNA here is from genome assembly GCA_026401115.1 of Tetraselmis chui. Classification (NCBI taxonomy): domain Eukaryota; kingdom Viridiplantae; phylum Chlorophyta; class Chlorodendrophyceae; order Chlorodendrales; family Chlorodendraceae; genus Tetraselmis; species Tetraselmis chui. Next base: position 70,387 of record JAPMLY010000707.1, read on the forward strand.
AGCTGGCTGCTTTTCGTTCTGTGTAATGCACTTTGCCTGTGTTGAGAAACATCGTTGATGGTGGAATGTAAATGAGGATACCTCTACTGTCAACACATTTGTGCAGCGGGAGCCACAATCGTGTATACTGAAAAAGAATGAGTTTGTGAAATTAGGTTCTCCGCAGTGGCTCACGCATGTAACTCACAATGAACACATTAACACGGTAGATTTGGCGCTGCGCTGCAGGTCGCACGCCTGCAAGGCTACATCTCGCTGTTCTGGCCACGCCATAAAAAAGTGGCAGTAACGCATCACGTTTGTCAAACTTTCTCAGACTTGCAATTTCCAATGATGCGTGTACAAGAATGACTGTGCCAAGACGCCCCCCACCAAATCCATTATGAAATTTGACGTACACAGTGCTTGTAAACCACAGCTCTTGTGTGGGGAATGATTGCCAATTGATTTTCAGGTTTGCAAGTCGATGAACAGTCAAATTGTTTTTTGTCGCTTTACGTTTTGTTGTTGTTTAAAAAATTTTTTTGGGGGGGGGGAGTGCCGGCGGTTTATGCAGACAATAGAGTTTTACAGCTGTGCACGTTTGATACTCAGTTTGTGCACAGAAACTCGCAGCAATATAATGACTGCACTTTTTTTCTCTATAGCTGGATAAAGCTGACTCTGAAAATGATAAACAATGCCAGGGCGGATGGCATGCGTAGTTTTGCATTGTATCGCGTTCAACTGAACTGAATAGTCGAGTCCTCACGGGGGGGGGGGGGGGGGGGGGGGGGGGGGGGGGGGGGGGTGTATCCATGAAAGCGTGGTGGTGTCCCTCTCACACCTGTAAATGGACCCTCATCCATATGCCCTGATAGCAAAGCGGCAGCGCTGTGACTTTATATGCTGTCACGGTATATATTTACGAAAATGAAAATGATTTGCCAATGTAACGGCTGCTGTCCGCTCTTGTTTATGGGCCCTCCCATCTTAGCCATATGGGAAACTAACTTGGGATTGGACCGTCGCGATATCTCTTTATGTTGTTTCCGCAATTTGATATAACCCATAGGATAAAGATTCAGACAAGCAATGGTCGTATAGATGCTAACGCGGTGATCGAACATGATGCCGTAGCGACGGAGGAGGGGCGATCTGGCATGCAGCTATGGAAGACCTGTAACAAGTCGTGTATCGAATAGGCACACCACCGAGATTCGCAAACCTAAGAGCAAGCAGCGTCCTACCGCATACTCTAACCGCCCATGACAGTAAAAAAATCGCATATGAGGAGCTTCATTTCTGGAGGATCGTGAAGATTAACAATGGACGCGGGCCTTCGTAAGTTGTTTGTTTTACTGCCCAATATTTGTTGAATTATTAAAATTAAAAATGCATTTGAATTGATGTATTGTCTTATGTATTCTAGGCAAAGCAGCACCCATCGAATTCGGCCCACAACATGGGGCGAAATATGTGGCGCTAAGCACTTACCCATTGTTCATTGCTTTGTTTCCAGGGGTAGTACCCGACGTGTGCTACATGTGAGACATGTATATACGGCATTGGTATTTGTGATAAATATCCCAGCAAACCCCACCGTCCATAAGATGTTGTATGTCAGCAACGGTTAACGATAAACTTTCTGCGGGTGTTGTCAGGGGAGTAGGGGTAATGCGGTGGTAGTGCTTAAAAGTAGACATGAATTTAATGCGGTATGTGCGGAACAAGTGGTGTGGCATTGTGGCCACTGGACTCTGCAAGTGTATACGGGATATAATGCAGGCTGTGTCTCTGGCGGGACGGCGAGTTGGTTTGCCAAGAGAGTCCGTGCGGGGGTCGAAAAGAGAGGTGATTCGGGATAGGGTAAGGGCGTTGGAAACGCTTAAACGTATCGTGACAATAGCAGGAATTCTGTCAACCTGGGTGCCAAGCCAATGTGAGCGGAGGGCGTATTTAAGGGGGACTATTCATGTAGGATGAGATGGTGGTTTCTTTGAGGTAGTTCTTGTTAATGCAGAATGTCCATTCGCATATTTGGATTTTGAGGATGGAGGAGTATCGGCGGCACGAAGAGGAATGACACCCAAATCGTGATTATGTGAGTCGAGATTTCATGTTTTGGGAAAAGGACGGCGGAGTTATGCCGGAAGGGTATCCTTTATTGGTAGGATGGCCGGGTAGCGGGTGAGTGAGGAGGTATCTAAACTTTGGTCCGAGTCGACAAGGCGATTCTTGTACGTGCTTGGCGAGTCGATATGTAGGAGGGACTTGTGGATAGTGCCCGATATGAAATACGTGATGGGTTTGTTACCAAAATCTGCATTCATGGTTGCCCATCGGCTACCGTTAACGTGTTTTAGTTGGGTGAGGAGGAGTTGGAGGACGCAATTGCGCATGTCTTGTCTGAGTCCAGACATGGACGACCAATTACCAGCAAAATGATATTCGTTATAGATAAACTAGCCGCACATGGGATTTTCGATGTTTTTCATTTTACGATGGGAGGGTGTTGTGTACTCCCCACATGGTTCACATTGTATGCGTGAATTGTGTTGATGTGAAGGAAGGGTGGTGGCCGGTGAATGTAAAGCAGTTACTGAATAGCGGAAATAGTCACGCGCGGGTTTTTACTTATTGCATGTTTTCCAAATACTACCCCTCACAGCGGTGATGATGTACGCTTCCATATTTTTTGCATACAACCGCAAACCATACCGCTAGCAAAAACATGAAACCGAAAGACATCGTGCCGCTTAAAAAGACGGACATTGTCTTAGAACACGTCCTTAACTAGTGCACTTGTGACTTTTACGCGGGGATTGGATCGAACTTTCCATTTCTACCTCTTCGTTCCACACGGATGAGTTGTTGTTTCTACAACAATCAATAGTGTCCGTCGCAATGCAGTGATCCCAAATTCAAAATTGCACTGCAAATCTACATCTACTTTCCAAAAAATCCGACAAACTATACCTGCATGATACGTTACATGCTCGTAACCGCTGCGGAGAACTGACCTACCTTGGTCGGCCAACCGGCTTCCGAGAAGAATGGTGGCCAATTTAACATACATCCCATGCGGGCACCCGGCGGCGGCACAGCGGCCGGTGCCGCGGAGGACGTTGAGCTCAACGACCCGTCGGCACTCACCCCCACCTCTTCATGGTGAGCGAGGGTAACATTGTTGCCTTGCGAGGCATGGCACGGGAAGGGGGTAGGCGAGGTGAGCCGACAGCTTCGATTTGCGTTATCATCAATTGACTAGCAAGCTATGTACGAAGGGCTTTAATGTCATATGTCCGCCACTATCGCCAATATCTCCCGCTCGGGCCGTCCGATACTACTTTTCAAGAGCACATTCTCGTTAAATACTGTCCCATATGGGGAATATGGCTAGCATCCATATCATAAGCGTGTGGCGGCGAGGAGGATGCGGCAGGACTAGCGGTGGGTTGAGGCTATTATGACTCGCGACGGGCAACCGGGAAGTTGCGCATGTTATAAGAGCGCTCACTAACTATCGACCATCCATGTAACTATCGAGCCTCCCCAAAGGGCGAGCCACGACGAGGAGAATGCACAAAGATGGTCGCAGCCGGAGTAGCGACCCGGCCTTTCGACGGCGATCCTCAGGATCAGCCGCCGCCATAAAATCCCTCTAGAGAAGGGCTTTTTGGAAATTCATTAATGTCCGTTCCCGGCGAAGAGAATTCTGCCTGGGTTAACCCCATGATCTCCATTAGTTCTTGCAATAATAATGATCGAGGATATTTGTAGGCATATGGGAGAGAACGGTTGCCGTGCTGCTTGCGAATGACACGAGTGGGGGCACAATTATTTGGGAACCGCGGGCAGGCTACGGGCGTATCAACAACGCCCGATATAAAGCAACCAATGGGGAAGCCGGGGTGATGGCCGGTGAAGGTTAAGTAATTACCAAATAGCAAAAGTCAGCAAGCATGGTTTTTTCTTGCATGTCTTCCAAATACTATCCCTCGCATACACATGTCGTAGTTTGGTACATATGTGGTATATGGAATCTTCATCCTACCGTCACTAAAGACAGTAAAAATATCCAAAGTACTACTAAAGTACTACTGAACCACATATAGGGGATGGGTCGGTAGCTCGAATGAGCAACGCCGATCGTCTTCGCTATGGGCATGATCTCCCATCGAGCGACAGACTGGTGGATAGGGCCCTAGAACTACTGGCACCATCCTCCTCTCCCCACCCGAGCCTAGCTCACCAAGGTCAGTGGAGCCGTAGCGACACCAGACGGTACACACTCAAAGGCGCAGCTTTCAAAGACTTGAATTTCATCTCCCCGACATCTATCGCGCCACCCACTTCGAAATCCGAACATGTACCCGCCATAGTACTACGAAAGAACAATCACACCCATCGCTTACAAAACGCTCCCCCCCCGGGGAGCGGTGCACCACACCGCGCCCCACCGAGCGTCCGGACGTTCCTGTCCGCCGCCAACATCCAACAAACCCATGTCCCATCGGGCCTGGTCGTATGCCGCCAACACACGCAATCCACTCGAAAACCTACTTGAAAATACTCAACTAACCCCCTTGGTTCTCTCCCCTACTCGGAATCAAGCTCGATCGATATGTCCTCGACCCCTACCCCCCATCCCCCCACCTACAGGCAGGCGCTTCAACGGAACCCCCGCCAGGACCACGGGCGATACACGGACCTCTGCGATCCCAGAAACCAACTCGCGGGCCACCCGCTGACCCCATTCCTCACTGTCCCCCAACTGACCCATGTCCAACAGAACCTGGGCACAGCTTTGGACCCCTTCCCTATTCGTCGTGGACTCCAGAACCCCTGATCCTCGCAACCCCCCGGTCAACCACGGACCTTGGATAGGCTGACGACTTCTCCACCCGCATGGTCGACTCATACCTCGTCACATGCCAATACTCAACCACCCCCTCCCACCTTGCTCGATTCTGGATTCGCGGCGTCTTCCTGCCGGATTCGACTCACCCTTCGGACCCGATAACATCGGCCTGCTCGGCGGCCCGCCGCTGGCTCCTCGAGAGCCTAAACGGCCTCGCCGACCTCCCCAACCGCATCAAAAATATAATCGGACGGGAACTCGTCCAACACACACGATGGACTGCGAACACCACCCGCACCCACCACCCAACAACTCCTCGTTGGCGTATCGCCCTCCCCCAATACCACCTCAAAAGCTCCCGACCCTACTACTCACTTGTGTCCCTACCCAACGCAGGCGTTCTCTTCGCGGTCCGCAGAGCCTCGTTCCAGTCTGCCACTTTCCTAACCCCGCCCCCCCACCTCATCCCCCATATCGCCGGACTAAAACTCGTTCCTCATTCAGGCACCCCCTACCTCCTCATAGGAGCATACATGCCCCTGCTCCACAACCCCCAACTGAGCCGCTTGTATGCCGAAGTTGCAGTATGGGGCCTCCGCCTGGCAGACGACCACCCGCACCACCGCGCCCTATGGGGAGGGGACTTCCAATCGACCACCACCACAAGTACATGTCACCCTGCCTTCACCTCCCTACTAAAATCCCACCTCCAACCCCTCCACGCCCCCATCCATACCGTCCCCCGCAGCGGAGGCTGCCTTGACCACTGGCTCACCACGCCCCCTACACCTCTCACCCTCCCACCGTCCTCTTGCTCGGTATTCTCCTCCCCCTCCCACTTTACCGACCACTCTGCAATCCACCTCGTAATTCCCGCCCCTTTCTCTCTTATGGCACATCGCCCACCTCCCCATACCCACCCCCACACACACCACACGACGCGCAAACTCAACTTTCGACTTCCCCTCACACCTTACCACATACAAGCATACCAATCCAGCACCCCCGACCTCATCAACCAAACGGCAGCCCTCCACGCAGAAATACTCACCACCCCACATACCTCAGCCTCCCACGACACCCTTGACACCCTCGCCTCACAACTCACTACACTCCTCTCCTAGCACATGGGCCACGCCGCCAGAGTTTGGCCTCTCCTCCCCGACAAAAAACCCCGCCCACCCCAAGCGTCCCTGGACCCTATTTGGCTTACTTAAAAAAACACGCACTCACATACTCAAACTCCGCAAATGTAGTACGAACAGCGGCCCCCTCCCCTTCGCCCAAGCCCTCTGAAACACATCCGATTATCTCACCCCTGCCGCCATCAAACAACAGTGCCAAACACGCATACGCCACCTCCTACGCGCCACCACCACAGATTAGCTGAGAAAAATGAAAACTCGAGCCAATACGGCCTACGACTCCTGCCCTAAATCCTCCCACCGCCGCTTAAAAATTAAAAGCGGCCTCCTACCCCCCACCAGCGCCACTTCGACCCTCCACCGCATTACCAAACCCGATAAAACTACCGCAACCTCTCCCTCCGCCGTCCTAGAAGCGATACACTCTCACTTCGCCACCGAACTCGGCCGCGCCACCCTACACGAACTACCCACCCCCCCGTGGGAACTCTCGGACAACCCCGACAACTTTACCATCGAACCCCGCGGAGACACCTCTCTCACCCTCGCCGACATGATTACCCGCGACACCTTCGATAAAACCCTTAACTCCCTAGGCACTGGCAAAGCCCGCGGCCCCGACGGTATCCCCAATGAAATAATCAACTTATTACCACCGGCGACCCGCTCCGCTCTCTTCTCTCTCCTCTCCCACCTCGCCCACAAGTCCTACACCCCTCTTGACTGGTGCCACATCACAACATGCATGCTACACAAAAAAGTGACCCCTCCCTCCTCGACAATTACCGCGGTACCGCCCTATCGCCCTCATGAATAACCTCCTTAAACTATGGACCGCACTAATCAAATATGCAGGCTCAAAATACGCCGAAACCCACGGCATTCTCAGCGACCAACAAGACGGATTCCGACAACACCGCAGCATCCACGACGCCCTCTCCTCCACGACGCCCTCTCCTCCATCATTATGACGATGGAGGACGCGAAACTCCACAAAAAAGATGTCTACTTCATGTACGCGGACTTCAAGGGCGCCTTCAACGCCGCGGACCACCGCATCATGTTCAAACACATGCGTCAACTCGGTATGCCCCCCACCTTTGTCGATACATGCGAACACCTCTACGGGGTCTCAACCACAGCCTATATTACTCCACATGGCCCCACCCCTTCCATCGACATAAATCGTGGAACCCTACAAGGAAACACCCTCTCCCCATTTCTACTCACCCTCTTCCTTGAACCCTTCCTTCGATGGCTCACGGTGGGAAGCCGGGGCTATCGCCCACGCCCCCCCGCCACTAACGTGGACCCCACAGAACCTACAGCCACCTACCCAAGACACGGCTTCGCTGACGAAATTGAAATTGAAATTGAAATTGTTTACAACATGTACCGCTGACGACCTCAGCCTCGCCACGGGCTCGACCCCCAACATGGTCATCCAACTCAGGAAACTCTCCCTCTTCAGCGCCTACACGGGCATGACCGTCAACATCCGCAAATTCTGCATCACCGGCGCCCTCTGGCGCACAGGCAACGCCCTCACCCTAGCCAACACTGCCCTCCTGGCATCCCGCCTACAAACTTAGTTCATCACCATCAACTCCACCCCGGCCCACATCCCCTCCATTGGCCCCTCAAACACATACCGCGTCCTCGGGGTAGAGCTTAACGTCTCCCTCACCTTCACCAAACACTGGAACGAACTAAAACGTACCACAGCATCCTCATCACCGCCCTTTCCACCTCCCCACTAACACAATCCCGCAGAATCAGGGTCATCCGTGGACTCCTCATCGGCAAATACTTCACCCTCCAGCTCGGCCTCTTCACCGACTCCCGACTCGACACTCCCGAAGGGCAAATCTGCCGCGCACTCCGCTCCGCCGTCTCCTCGGTACGTAACGTTCCCCGCACCGCCCTCCACCGCCCTACCTCCGACCTCGGATACGGCCTCCCCTCCCTCAAAGCCCACGCCGCACAACTCACAGTCTGCCACCTATATCAAATCATGAACAACTCAGGCTATCGAGGCCACATGGCCCGCGCATACATCCGCACCATATCCACCACATACTCCCACTGGCCCACTGAATCAATCATGTCAACCCGTTACACCCCACCCACACTCAAATGCCTAGTCAGAGCCCAGCGCGATGCGGGCACCCTATTTCACAACATCCCTCCACTCTCCCTCACCAACCCTATCGCCTCCACAATCCGCGCCCACTTCACCACCCAAGACAACGCCCTCCTTGCCCCACTCCGAGACAGAGCCACACACATCACCGACCCTCTCACATATAAGCAGGCCTACTGCGACTTCTCTCCCCGCAAAACACACGCCTCCCTCCTCCCCCGCCTCACCCCCCTCTGGAAAAACAACATCACCACATGGCCACAAGTCCTACTCCGAGCCACCTCATCCTCCTTCATCCTCAAATCCTGCAAATCCATCTCCACACTCACGGGGTCCACCACCCCGCTCTCCGTCCCCATCCGCCTTCTCGCCGCCGTCCTTACCGAACCCTCCAATACTATCTACAACCGCCTCCCCATCACTCAACTCACCCCCAGGCAAGCATCCCCCTCCACCACTGTCCACCCCTCATGGATTCCCCTCCTCTCCCCACACCTCCCTCGCTCCCCCCCCCGCCCTCTCGTCCGGCATCTGCACCTCCCGCACCAAACACTCCACCCCCACTGCACCCACCACACACTTGGACACAGAATACCTCACCCCCTCAGACCACCACTACCCCCCCTGCGACGTAACGCGCATCATTTCCAAACACCAGGACACATGATACGGCCAAACGCAGTACATGGTAGAGTGGGCCCCGGAACACCTCGCGGAATGGGACATTAAGTTACATCTCGACGACGGCTCCCACCTCATCTCCTCCACCCCCACCTCGGTATGCCTCCCCGCCCCCTCCCCCGCCGCATGTTCCATCTGTCACGACCCACTACACACATAACCCACCTCCACTTGCTGCACATGCCCGCACTTTGCCGTACATTCCCAATGCCGCCCAGCTCAGGGACCCGTCACATGGCAGTGCGATTGGTGTGCTCGCGGCCAACAACACGACCTCACCCGCCTCCACGAAGTCCAGTGGGCCCCATGCCTACAACTACACGACACCATCAGTGAGACCCCCTCCGGCCCCACCGCCCTCATCGCATTCAACTCCGGCTTTGTCCCCTCTACCACACCCATTCTGCCAGAACCCGGACCCCCTCCCTAGTCACACCCCCTAATCACATTCAACCACGACCCCATCCACCCTGACCTCGACATGCTCCCTACCGGTAAATTCGCCATCCACACACATCCATCCCTCTATGACACCACCGTGCTCTGCACTCCCGACGGCCGCGCGGTCACCACCCTTAACGGCCCCCGCGTCCGCCACCTCTTCCAACTCTTCCGCCCCGACCTCTCGCAGCACACGTTCGAAGAGGAGGTCTACCACCTCCTCACCCGCCTAGGCTCCCGCTCAGAAGTCCACTCACCCACACCCGCCTTCACCACCCGTAATAGATGGGCCACTAGAGAAGACCTACTCACAGCTCTCCGCCACACATTCCACATACAAACATAACTCTACTCCGACCCCCTCAATAGATCCCTCCACTCCCACACCTACCACTCCCTATACCCCGAAGACATTGTCTTCTCATCTAGCGGCAGTAATGCCCCACACACCTGGAAAGGCACCAACATCGCCAACCCCGAATACGACCACGAATGCATGCGCCGCGCCATGGAACACGCAATCACCAGCGCACACCTCACATACCCTCACACACCCAGCGCAACCATCCTCATACTCCCCCGATGGGAACACACACCCTACCGCCATTCCAAATACATCAACTCCCCATACACCCACCACCTCTACACCCTCCCCAATGACGCGAACACCTTCCTACCCCCCGACCAACACACGGGTCACCCCACCCCTACTCCATTCGGCACACGCTGGATGGTCGACATCTACCTCGTCGCAAACCCCCTCGCACTCTCCACCTTTCCATCACACACAGCAATGACAGCACTACACAACACTCTCGAGTCCATCCACGACACTCACCTCCCCAACCCCGCCATCACCATCCCTCCTCCTCACCTCATAGACACCTACTCACCCCACTCGGCAGGCATATACCACCTCCCCCAAAACCCAACTCACCCCATCACATATCCCCTCCCGGAACGCATGCAACTAACATACCCCCCCACCATAGGAAATCTTGCTTGGAATCGGCAGGACTTTGTGTACACAGACGGCTCGAAAAAAGGAGGCTCGTCCCCTCTAGGAGCAGCAGCCACCCACCCCGCCTCGGACACCAGAATCAAAATCCTAGTGACCTCTACCCCTCCCTCGCACTCAATAAATCGAGCTGAATTGGCTGGCATAGATATAGGCCTCCAACTTGGCCGCACCCACCTCCTTACAGACAGTGCGTGCTCCCTCCGCCTTATACAAGGATACTTAAACTGCACATCCGCTTACAAACACAACATCCACCGCGACACCCTCCTATCCATCATACACACCCTCCAAACCCGCTGCGACGCAGGCATCCGCACACACCTAGGAAAAATTAAAGCGCACAACAACTCCCTAGGTAACGACCTCGCAGACACTCTCGCTAACCAAGTTGCGGATGGTCACCCACCCGACACTACATACACCACATGTTCATAGGTCACGATAGGCCAATGGACCTGGCCCTACACCCTCATTCCACAAACCCTAGGGGAACCCATACCCTACAGATACACCAACCTCAAAGCCGACGCACACACCTATAGCACCAAACACACACACACACCCCTCTCGCAAACAACCAACACACGGAGCCCTCCTCGCCCGCGCCGCGGAGGACGGCGCCGACTTCTCTTTCCACAAAAAACACACACCCTCACAAATATCAAGTTCACCCACAAACAAGAATATATGTGGGGAGTCCACAACACCCGCCTTCTTACTCACAACCCCACCCTGCGCTGCCCCCTATGTGGCCAATTCACTAGCAACGGCCACATGGCCGGTAACTGCCCCACCATGTCTGGCCTAAGATAGGACCGACACAACAACGCGCTGCAACTCCTACTCTCCCTCCTGGAACGCCACAACGGAGGACGCTGGGAGACCATCACTACAGACTTCGGTAACAAACCCAGAAAATCATTTGATTCCCCCACCCCTGCCCACACTCCACTTGACTGTCACCCCCCTCACCCCACCCACATGCCCACTCGCCTTGTTGCTGCTGACGAAGGTCTCTCGCCCGACTCCCTAACCTCGTGTCCCGCCGTCCCCCCCCCCCGAGATTCTCCCCCCTGCGCTACGACCCCCCGCACACAAACCCGACTTTATCCGCCTCCTCGAACCTCGATTCGTCGGTCACTCGAACGGTCGCCGCCGTTACGCATCCATGAAAAATATTCAGATAGGGTAATGGAAGTACTGCACGGACAATAACCTCTCCCAAAAAGCTCACCTCATACGTGCCAAATACACTCCCCTTGCAAACGCCATCCGCAGCCACTGGCCAAGCACAGTGGTAGACATCCTTCCCATCGTCATGAGCCGCACAGGTACACCGCACTCCTCCACCATCACGAGTCTCACCTCCCTACTCACCGCACGCACAGACCCTCCTGACAAACTCATCTCCAAAGCACGCCTCGACACGTGTCGCATCCTTGCACAACTACACACGCATAATGTCCAATGGCTACATCATCTCCTACTCATATACCGCATCAAGTCCCGCTTGACCTCCCGCCGCGCCTCCGCACATTGCCCCTTCGCACGCCCTTGAATGCACGCCGCCCTCGCCTCGTCTTGGACAACTCCCCGGGGGGGAGTAAAACCCCCGAACATCCCTGGAGAGGTTGGATTTAGGTGGTTAACGGTCTAGCCCTGACTTGTAAGTTCATTGTATGGCAGAGTTGGGAGGGCCCAGAGACATCAACCGGCGCATACGGTGTTTGGTGTAAACCGGCGCATACGGTACATGTTGTAAACAATTTCAATTTCAATTATGGTATATGGCCACATATTTAAACTATGGTTTTTCGGTGAGCCGGTAAAGCGCACGCCTAATAAGCAGAAGGCCGCTGGTTCGATACCCGGGAGTCCGATCATGGTATGTGGCCGTGTCACGGCCCGAGATGAACCCCCACCTTTCACATTGGTTTCGGAGCCGGGCTGCGGTCCGGGGAGAGTCCGGGGGGGCGTGGTAGTGCCGTATAGTTTGGTACATATGTGGTATGTGGCCACATATTGTCTATTTATCATAGGTCAGGTCACCAGTGACCGGACCTATACCACTTCTAGTACATGTGATAACTTCATCAAATCGGCACCTATAACCAAAAACTTGTCGTGACGTGTTGCTTATGGCTGAAACTTGCTTAAGGGACAGGTTTGGCATGCAAAGCGCTCGTACACACGGTGTTCCATAGTGTACAAGACGGGGGTGTTAAACGAAATTTCAGACACTTTTTTGCCCTCCAAACCTCAATTGACGTTTCCATTCACAATTGCGTGGCCGGTGACTCAATTTTACAAATTAAAGGTTCATTGCAAAGCTAGTACAATGTACACTTCGACACTAACAGTTCAAATGAAAAAAAGTTCACGTCGATGGCCAAATGATGGTTTAAAGTAAAAGGCCACCAGGGTCCGAAGCTATAATTTGATACTTAGCACATATTTCAGTGCTCTAAAAATACAACAGGAGAGGCTGAACCACAACAAAATAGTCAAACACCTTCCTTGTACATATTAAAACATGTTTTGATCGTTGTTGAGTCATATAGAATTGTTGAAATCTTACCAAGTGAGAAAAAAAAAATCACGCAGCGCCATCCACGTCTAGCACCGCAAATGACCAACTTCACCCGCTACCAACGCTTGAACCTTCACCTTCTCCGGTTCCGCTTGCCCTCTTGCACACGATGTTGCCTTCCTAACCACTGGCACTGAGCAACCATTGGCGAGGAGACTTTGAGTGGCCGCTTGTCACGCTCCCAATCATGCACATGCCATTCTCCGCAAATCCGCGCCCGAGATGTACACTAGCGACGCCACTATCCACAATCGCCGTGCGTCAGCTATTAAACCACTTATTGGTGCACCACATGGTCTTGGCAAGGTTCTTACCATACTCCTCCCAGAAATCCTTATTCGCCATGCTCTCTTTCCCCTCATACGGCTTCACAAAGATTATGCAACCCATATCACAGTCCGCAAAGTGTGTAACTCACGACCACACTTGGCTAGCTTCCTAGCCAAATTGAAATTGAAATTGAAATTGTTCACAACATGTGCCGGCAAATTGGACCGATGCTGTCTCTCGGGCCACTCTACTTCGCCATACAAGACTTATTAGCAAGTTGGGCCCGGGTCTCTTCGACCAGGTACACCTATCGACACACCTAGCTTCACTGTGTGTCGACGTTCCTCGGGAGTTAAAAAACTATAAGCAACCGCAGTAACTGCCACATTCCCCCCGCCTAAGCAGTAACAGCGTAATAATTTTGTAATCAAGAAAAACAGATCTAAAAATAAATCCACTTGTCGAGAAATGCAAAACTAAACTGCTGCTCGACCTTCACGATGCTCGGCCCGCTCCCACCGAACCGGGGTGCTGACCGGCCGAGGCCGGTCGGCGTTCGGGAGGGACGACGGGCCAGTCTAATCTAGCTCCCGCGTGACTTCGGTCTTGCCGAAGATAGGAGGGGAAAGGCTGGCAAAAAACCCCTCCTCGCGCGGTCGCTCGTCGACCCCGCCGCCCCATCCCGTAAGCCCCGCCAAGGTCGCCACCGCATCCGCCGACGCGACGGTCCTCCTTGTCGAGGTCCCCCGTCACCTCGAGGGCATGTGGGGGGGACCGAGACACATAGACATAGAAAAAATGGGCGCTCCTGCCTCAGCACTTGAATTTCCCCCGCTCATTTCCCCGGTTTTTTCTCTGTTTGGTACCCGGGTACCTGTCAGGTAGTCCGGCCTGCGTCCGTACCCTCCCCCCTCTGATCGCGCGTCCACCTAGCAGACTTTGTTGAAACAGGGGCCTCCGCGCTCACCCGCCCCCCCCCGCAAGGGTCTCGTCTATCCGGTGGTGGGTATCGAGGAGGGGGGGGGGGGGGTCAGGTCGCCGTAGCCGGATCCGTCGGGCCGCGGGTGCACGGAAATGATTCAAAACCCTCCGTACGGGGTTTTCCGGCGGCGCCGACCCGGAGGGTCGTCGTCGCCAGATCTTGTCGCTCCTTCCGTCGCGACTGGCCTCCTTGCCGCCCAAGCCTACTCCTCCCCCCTCGGGAGATGTATCACGTCGGCGTGGCGGCTCGCTAGTGAGCGCCCTACCATGGTGCTGCTCCCCAACTAGCTCGACGCCGGGTACGGACATTAGTTTAATTTTCCAAAAAAGCCCTCCGTACAAGGCTTTCCGGCGGCGGTTGATCCAGAGGATCGCCGTCGCCTCACATAGCCGCTCCTCCGCATGCGACCGGCCACCGGCCTGTACCAGGTCTTGCTTCCCCCCCTGAGAAGTGTCGACCGGCACATGGCTTGTCGGCGGCTAGCGAGCGCCCTTTCCTGGCGCTACTTCCCGGCTGGCCACCACCAGCTCCAACACCCGCCTCCCACCGTTGATCCGGCCGTACCCTCCTCGCAATCAAACGCTCCTGAAGTACAGGTCCCACCCCCTCGAGGTAGGACTGTTCTTAGTAGTATATGTACGCGAAAAAACATATCGAACGGGCCGAGCGGGAGATCTTGGCGCCGGTATTGCACATAAGTTATTTTATTCAAAAGCCCTCTGTACAGGGCTTTCCCGACAGCTGCTGATCCCGCGGATCGAGCTGTCGGCCCTCTTAGCCCCCTACCGTGCCAGGCCCGGCACGGCTACGGGGTTTCCAACGCCCACCACGGGGAGGTGAGGGGATGCCGACGGTCCTGCGAGCGCACCCCCCTCCGGGGCCGCCGCCGCTGCGCCGCCGGCGGGCGTCCTTCCTAGCCACAAACATCCGGCCAGGCATGCAACCATTGCCTCAGCACTTCCCCCGTTTGCTCTCGACAGTGAAAGGGAAAGACAGATTTTTAAAATCCCAGCTCACACTTTTCAAGCTTCATGTGCAAGTTTTATTCTGCTCCACGGTCATAGCCGCTACGCAATGCGGGGTCGACTTTTCGACTTGCGCCCAACACCCGTAACTGCCCTCCTACGTCTAGCAGTCCACCCTCGCTAGCTCCCTCCTCCTTGCCTTCCTCTTGACTTCCTCGTCGTCGGAGAGAGCTATTTCTCCAACATCCACAATAAGAGGACCCCAGCCCCGCTAGCGCCCGCGTCCGCGCCCGCGCCCACGCCCACGCCCGCGCCCAAGCTCATAACCACCACGAACTATGCATTTTATGAACTCATGTTGTCCCTCATCCTTTCAGAGGATGTGTTTGCGTATGACTCGTCATTTCTAGGTACCTCAGAAAGCGAAGCGCCCGAGTGCGATGGATGTAAGAGAATTTCTGCCGCGGGGGCGAGACTCCCGAGCGGCATTTCCTCATCCCGCTATGTCTCGTTAGCGGTCAAGTCTACCGATGCACTACCACCAACAGCCAAACCACTAGCCATGACATGTTCCTAATAATCATGGGCGTTGTTGAGATGAGTATCAAGACGCGAGAGGGTCTCACCGGCCAGCTCTAACTCTTCTTCGGGGGCGGTTAGGATGTCGCTTTCCTCATCGCGCGCGTCCCCCTCCCGAGATTTGCGCTTATGTACTGCGCCTAGTACCCGCGGTAGCCGCATCAGCCCCGAAAGTGGCCACATACCACGCTGGTCTACCATAGTCAACGAAGTAGGTGGCTCGTGTGGTGATAGTCGCGCCTTTTGAAAGATAGGTTGCGTATTTGCGACGCATGTCGGCTGTTATTTTAAGTAAAAACCGCTAACTGATCGGCTAGTGACTCACCATCAAGATCACATTGCAAAGAGCACCGCCGCCAGATACGGCAATATTTTTAGATAATTGTTTTTTCTGCCACGCCCCTGAGTGTGAAGAATGCCCCTGATCTGAGTTTACCAACAAAAAATCAGAAAGCTGATTTTTTTATATGGGGTTTTTAAAAACGGTCACAATTTTCCTAAGCTAATAGGTTAGGACACTGGTGACCGAACCTACAAATAGACAATATGTAAACAATGCTTTTTCGGAGAGCCGGTAAAGCGCACGCCTAATACGCAGAAGGTCGCGGGTTCGATACCCGGTGAGTCCGATCATGGTATGTAGGCGTATCATGGCCCGAGATGAACCCCCACATTCCACACAACAACACCTTGTAACCATAACGTATTCAAATTCCCTCTCGCCTTGCCTTACTCTGCACACCTTCACTGACACCCTTTGAACACACCCTTCATCCTACACTGTCATTACCAATACCGACGTCGACACACACCATCACCATGAGACCGTCCCCAATCACTAGACTGGTAGGAAAATCCGCGGCCACTCCCTCTAGACACCACCAACTACCCCCTGTCCCTCATCACATTACAAACAATCACACTTCGGTCTCCTCCACATCATCCACAACTCGGCCAAATGGATAGACTCCTTCGACCATGCCCCCCCCCCCCCGACCTATGCACACGCTCTCTCCACCTTATTAACTCTTGTCACCCCTCAGCATCCCCCGCACCCCGTACCCTCCACTACCCTAATAACCCACCCCGCCAAGAGGACTCGGTACTCGCATGGTCATGTGGCACTCTGTTAGCACTAGCTTCTCGTCGCATAGTACTTATGTACAAGGCAGCCATCAATCATCCTAATACTTAGTGTTATGCTATTTGCGGTTCTCTATTCCATGTTAGTGGCGGTCGACCGGCCATGCCGGTGCCTTCACCGGCCGCCATCTCTCTCTCCTCTCACTTCTCTAGTCTCCACACCCAGCCCCCTTGTGGGGCCGGCACGATTCTACGTGTAACTATCCGTTCCCAATTCCAACAGGTTATGGGCCCTCCACCAAGTTACACAAGAGAAGAGCGCGGCTTCCGCGTATCCGGGGCCGCGCTAGTCCTACCTACTCCCACGTAAAAAAGAGCTATAACTTGAAATTAAAATTGTATTGTCGCACGGCCCGGGCGGCAAAACATGTCGCACGGCCTGGGCGGGAGATCTTGGCGCCGGTAGTGTGCATAAATATTTCTTTTTAAAATCTCTCCGTACATGGCTTCCCCGACAGTTGCGAATCGCCCAGGGAGGTGAGAGGGTGCTGACGGACATGCTAGCACACCCCCCTCCGGGGCCGCCGCCGGCGGGCTCCCACGTAAAGAAGAGTAGAGCGTACGTAAAGCGCTCGGCGCCACGCTACTTATTCATCGACACAACGCTTCGCCTTCGAGATTGATTACCGTGATTGTCCTATCACCGTGACTATTCCCACGTAGATAGGAAAAGAGTGTGTTTAAAGCGCTGGCGCCACTCTCACCCCACCTAGCTTTCAGTTTCTCCTAGCCTTCAACCTACTTATGCTCTCGACCGGATATGGTTTTTTGACATTAAGCGCGAAAATTTGGCCCGCGCTTACTTTAGCCAGTAATGTTATTGTTTTCATCCGAGGCAACGCCGCAACGCTCACCTTACTTTGAGAGGATTTAATCTTGCACACGGCGAATGGAGGGAATCGACACGAGCAGCGCCCGTCTATACATTTGCGTGACTGCCCGTACGCTCTCGACAACCATGTTGGCGTTGCTCCTTCCTCGCCGGTCGCTCTCATGCGTCGGCTAATTCACCCGTGGACAGTTTTCGTCGCTCAATGTCAGTATAGTACATTCCGCAGTGCATTTGGAACCGTTTCATATCGGGAACTCGCCAGTAGCTGCACATTCCTATGAGCACATGTCGCTACACCTACCCGGCCTGAGACACACGCTACTAACAAAACACCTTCGACCAAGATGGTACATTCCTCGACACAAGCTAGGACGACGGTGACGCCTCGGCTACCTTGAGGGAGGGTTTTAGCACTAGCATCCCGTTACATAGTGCTTATGTACAAGGCCGCCATATATCATCATAATACTTAGTGTTATTATGTTTGCGGTTCTCTAGTCCGTGTTTGCTGCGGTCGGCCGGCCCTGCCGGTGCCTTCGTCGGCCGCCATCTCCCTCCTCTCACTCCTCTAGTCTCCACACCCTGCCCCCTTGCGGGGCCGGCACGAACCTACGTGTAACTTTCCATACAAAATTCCAACACACTCATCACGTCCTACTAGTTACTTACTACATCATCACCGCACCCCCCAATCAACCCTACCCCCTTTCGACTCTCGATCTCATGTCTACACACTCCACTCCCTTCTTTGCACGATACCTTCCGCTCCGTAACCCTTCCTGTTGGCCGCTTCGCTTTACTAGCCGTTGTTCACCCATAACCCCCCCCCCCCCCCCCCGGCTCCCCCTTCCACCTCCACCGACACACCCGATACCCTGTCCTCCCACACCCTACCTCCACATTCCCACACCCCCCCTGAAACCCCCGCCCATTCCCCCATAACACACCCCCCAACCAGCCCCCCACAACATCCCCAGCCACATTAACCTCAACACCCGTGGACTTAGCACCTCTGTTATAGATGTCGACCACCTTCCCACCACTCACCAACCGGACGTACCGGTACTCGATCCTGCTCACCGAAACTAATTACACTTCACACAGATCCCCATGGCGCGTCACCTTGCCACAATACCACCTTGAAATCAACCGCCCGAAACAACAACTACATTGCCACACCTCGGCGGGCGTCCTCTTCGCAATCCACAAATTCTCGCCCCTCCCTACCATTGTCATCTACCGGCCCTCCCACCTTACCCCCCACATCGCCGGCTTCGCCATGGTTCCTCACTCCGGCACCCCCTTCCTCCTCGTTGGAGACTGCAATATATGCCGGCATTTTTAACACCACCTTGGACACCGCAACCAACGACGACCTCAACGACCTCGCCACAGACTTAACTAGCCTCCTCTCCAACCACACGGACCATGCGGCAACCCTATCTATGGCCCCTCACCCCCCCCCCCCCCCCCAAAAAAAAAAAAAAACCCAAACCATCGAACACCTCCCCAAACATTACATGGTTCCCAAAACACTATCGCAAACTTGTTAAAGCCCTCCGGCGCTGCGGTTAAAAATACGGCCCACCCCCCCTCGCGCAGTCCCTCCTTCATATAACCGGAAAAATGCCCCATGACACCATCAAACAAAAATGCCAAGAACGCATCCGCCACCTCCTCCATGCCGCCACCACAGAAAATTGCAGAAAAAAACCGCGCCAACAACACCCACGACGTTAACCCGAAACCGCACCACCACCTCAGAATCAAATGCAGCCTCCTCTCGAATACCACCACTACCTCGTCCTTACATAAAATCAAACGCCTAGACTCGGCAGCAGTGGACTCCCCCCCATGAAGTCATAGCCGCCATCCACACCCACTTCGATTAGGAACTAGCCCGTGCCACCCCGCCCGAACTCCCACTCCCGCCGTGGGAAGACCCCGCTATCCCGTACCCTTTTGAAATCACCCCCCGACGTGATCCCACACAGCTCTCGCCGACATGATAACATGCGCAATGTCCGATAAAATAGTCCACTCCGTAGGCAATGGAAAAATCTCCGACCCGGATGATATACATAACGAAATCATCGAATTTGTACCTAAAGCCACCAACTCCGTCCTCTACTGCCTCCTATCCCTCGTCGCACACAACAAAGCCTACACCCCCCCGGACAGGTGCCACAGCACCACATGCCTTCTACATAAAATCGTGACCCCGCACTCCTCGACAAATACCGCCTAATTGCACTTATGAACAACCGCCTAAAACTGTGGACATCCCTCGTCAAACATGCAGGTTCCAAATTCGCAGAAATTCACGGCATCCTCACCGAACAACAATAAGGCTTTAAGTCCTACGCAGCATCTACGACGCTCTAGCGTCCATAACTGTGATGATTGAGGACGTCAAAATCTACAACAAAGATATATGCATAATCTACACGGACTTCAAAGTCGCCTTCAACGCCGCTGACCACCTCATCATTTTCAAACGCATGCGCTGACTCAGTATGCCCTCCACCTTTGTTGCCACCTGCGAACAACTCTACGGGGTCTCCACCACCAACTACAACCCACCCTATCTATCGATATGAGCTGAGGTATCCTACATGGAGACACCCTCTGTCCATTCCTATTCACTCAATTCCTCGAACCCTTCCTCCAATGGCTAACAGTCGGCAACCTAGGTAGTTATCGCCCATGCGACCCTAATACGAACGCCGACCCCAATGAAGCTACGGTAACCATCCCCGGTCATGGCACAGACTCCCTACCATGACCTGATCACCTCAGCCACGCCACGGACTCCCTTGCCAACATGTTCATCCAACTTACGGAACTATCCTATTGATCGAATGCACCGGTATGGGAGTTGACATCAAGAAATACTGCATCACGGGAGCCTTATCGAGCAAGGCAAACGCCCGCTCCCTTTCCATGTGCTCCCTCCTTACTTGCGTTCTGCCTCCAAACCCAACACCCGTTCAAGGCACTAACTCCCCCATGCCCACAATCGACCCCTCGGAGTCCTACCGCGTCCTCGTAGTCGAATTTAACACCGCCCTCGCATTCACAGATATGCACTTGCATGAACTTAGACGCACAACCACACCCCTCATTAATGCCTTCTCTCCTTCCCCGTAAACTCAACCACGAAAACTCCGCAACATCTCAAGACTCCTCATCGGCAAGCACTTCACTCTACAGCTCGGCCTCTTCAGCGACTGCCAACTCCACACTCTCGAAGGCCAAATCTGCAGAGCGCTCCGCTCAGGTGTCTCATGGATATGCAACCTCCCCGGTACATCCCTTCACCACCGCACTGTTGAACTCGACCACGGCCTTCCTTCCCTCAAAGCACACGCGGCACAGCTCACAATCTACCACTCGCACAAAATCATGAACAACCCCGGCCACATTGCAATAGCCCGCATCCACACCATCTCCACCCAATGTAAACACTAGCCCATAGAAGCCATCATGTTAGATAGGTACACCCCACCCACCCTCAGATACCTTGTCCGGACCCAACACGACACCGGCACCATGTTCCACAATATCCCAGCCCTCACTCTCACTAACCTCCTCGCCACCACCCTCCGCGAACACTTCGCCCGACAAGACGACACCCTCCTCGCCTTGCTCCGCACCAACGCCATACACATCATCGACCAACACATGTACAAACAAGCCTACTGCGATTTCATTCCCTACCACACCCACGTGTTCCTCCTCTCTCGCCTCAATCTCCTATGGAAGAATTGTATCACTTCATGGCCACAACTCCTCTTCTCGACCACCACATCATCCATCCTCCTCAAATCATGCAAGGTCATAACCACCCTCGAAGGCGTACGTGACCCCCTCTCTGTCCCGATACGCCTCTTGGCAACAATCCTTTCGGAACCCCTCAACACCATCCATAACCGCCTACCCATCACCAAACACACTTTCAAACAAGCTACACCTCCCACTAAAGTGAATCTCTCATATCTCCCACTCCTCCTCCCCTACCTACTCCCGAAACCCTCCCTCGTGCTCACATCCGACATACGCATACCCCGCCCCAACGCCTCCTCGCACATCGCCCCCATCTCAAGGATCGACTCGAAATACCTCCCACCCTCGGAGTGATCTATCCGCCCTACGACGTCACCCGCATCCCCTTCAAATACAAGGACTTTGAACACAGGAAAAATGTACATGGTTGAATAGGCTCCGGAATACCTCACTGAATGGGACATTCAACTTCAATTCGATGAAGGCTTCCGCCTCCACTCCTCCACGCCCACTTTAGTATGCCAACCCCCCTTCCCACTGCACAATATACCAAGAACCCCTCCACCTCAGTCTTGTCACACCCAGCAAAACACACCCGAGCTTCGCTGTCCACTCCCACCGCCGCCCCGCCCCATGCCCTGCAACATGGAGCTGCGATTGGTGTGAACGTGAACAAACTCACGACCGCACCCGCCTACACGACGTCCAATGGCCTCCCTGCCTACAACTCCATCACTACGACCCCATGCGGCCCAACATTATTAACGACAACATTTAACAGCGATTTTGTCCTAGCCACCTCTCCTATCCTTCATATACCCGTACCCACCCCCTTGAGGCACCCCCTCATCACCTTCAACCACGACCGCTTCAACCCCGACCTCGACATGCTACCCACATGCAAGTGCACCATAAACCCGCCTCACCCTTCCATGCACAACCATCCTATGCACCTTAGACGACCACGTTGTCGCAACCCTCTCGCCCCCACGCATCCGATATCTCTACCAAGTCTTCCTCCCAAACTTCACCCGCAGCACATTCGGAGAGGAGGTCTATATACCGCCTCATTACCATGCTCGGCACTCGTTCGGAAATCCACTCACCCACTACGGCCACAACCGCACCCAAACGATGGGCCTCTAGGGAGGAACTCCTCTCAGCCCTACGGAACACATTGCACACACATACCAAACTTTACTCAACAAATAGGAAAGTTCACTGCACTCCCACACTATACATTGAAGACGTCGTCTTTTCATACAACGGCAGAGCCTTTATCAAACTTCTCTTAGAAACGCTTTGCATGAGGGCAATGATATTGTTGTTGCATGCTTTCCTGCTCCACATGCCTAGGCTCGTGGACTTGTTCATTATCTTTCGCCAAGTGGTTTCCATTGCTGTTTTTTCTTCATGTAACACAGCGTATTTAGACCCATGAAAATCGGACGCGCTAAAAACTGAGGT
Organism: Tetraselmis chui; assembly: GCA_026401115.1. NCBI lineage: Eukaryota > Viridiplantae > Chlorophyta > Chlorodendrophyceae > Chlorodendrales > Chlorodendraceae > Tetraselmis > Tetraselmis chui. The sequence continues at coordinate 93,275 of JAPMLY010000707.1, forward strand.
TTTTTACGATTTCGGCGCTTCATACGAGCGCTTGTGTCTACCCGTAACCACCATCCCATTGTACATGATTCAAGCCCTAAGGACGGTGAGCACGCGTAGGTATCACTTTCCAAACCTCGTTCATGACGAGGAAAAATGTTATGAGGCGTGCAAGTGGGGCGAGCGCTTGACGCTTACGGTCCAAGGTTGTCGTCGAGAAGGTGGCATCGGTGGGTCGGTTAGTGTGCGGAGACTACTTCCCGGCACCTGGCTCACCGACTCACATCCCGTCAAAGCTAAAATTTGGCTGCGAGAGGCACGTTTTTGTCCGACAAGTACCCGTTTTACGTGCATGAAGGGTCTACTATGGGGTTGTTCGGACTACTTTTTGTGTGTTGCGACTGAACCTTCGTAGTTTTGTAGTCTTTCTTGGAGTTCAAGTCATCGCAACATCGCGGGTGAAAATACACGCCAAGCCGCGCAGCCGCCGCACAAATGCAACAATAGCATACCGTGCACCGCGGCGTCTACGAGTGTGCTCAAGCCCATGCATTGTGAAGCTGCCCACCACGCCGAAATATTTCGTTTTATGAGGGTATGTCCACGCCCTCGACGTTTCGGAGGCAGTGACGGACGGGTTTCCACATGTGGTGGCGACATGGGGCGGCGAGTCGCGGTGGGAGAATTTCCTTCTAAGCTACCTAGCATCTCGTCGAAAACTCCAAGAGGACGGAAAACCCATACCCATATGAACTCTTAGCTTGTTTTTACTACGACGATACGTGTGTGGAGTGCTAATCCTTAGATGCATGTAGGACTTTACAACTTTGACATTTGTCGTCGACTCTTGAAGCATGACTTAATCTCGGTGGCTCTATCGAGGAGGCCTCCGGGAAGTGCCGCGCGGAATCGCACAAGTACACTCGTAATGGTTCACGTTCTGAGGCTCTCACTTCTTTTTTCCACGACAGGCGAGGGATGATTACGGTGAGAGTATGGAATCTACTTCAGTAATTAATCTCGATCGTAATTTCGATCGCATTCGCATCTCTTTACCGGAGTACCCGTACCTGTCTCGCTGCCGCTATTGTTCGATTACAAGAAGCAGGGACGTGGACAGGGAAAAAGTGAAGGGGGGGCGCGGAACTCGCTGCCGCTAATCCCGTAATTATCTGGCGCCACATTTGTTTGCAATGCTGTGTGTATCCTTTTATTTTAAGCGTTCAGTCGATTTCATCGACCTCCAACGCTCGCGTGCAGTCGTCCATTGACAGCCCACAAACAGATACGGCCCACAAGGACAAACGCACAACAGCCGCACCGTACTCTGCAGCAGTAACACAACCGTATGGCGACCAACCTCCGCCTCAGCGTCCTGATCGCTGGTCGTGTCTAGTCATATGAAAAGCGGAGCTTGGCAGTCGTTCCGACATTCGCGAGTGGCAGCATGATGTAGTACTGGCCTACTGAACTTCCTTTGCAGCTCTGGACTGCGGGGCCGAGATGCGGTAGCAACGACGAGAAGGCACACAATATTTCATGACGTCTAAGTAACGGCGCAAAAATCCAAGCTAATAGCTTATCGTGCAGCCTCCCGATACGCGCCCGTTTCATAGCACAGAGGAAGTAAAGTGAAGGAGATGGTGAGAAGGAAGCAGCTGCGGCAACGACGCGGCGGCGGTGTGGGCGATTACGAAGAGATTCCGCCGAGCTCTGCCGAGCAGGTGCGTCCCCGGCCTTTCTATCGGAAGGTTTACTTGCAGCTTCGACAGGGGAGGGAAGGGGGCGCGCTGTTTGCTTTCCGGAGGCAGGGAGGTTGGGAGCAGCGGAAACTACTTAACAGCTTCGTCTCCCTGCCCACGGCAACCGCCTCACAGAATCTGCCCCTCTTCACCCCGACGGCCCACAAAATTTCTGAGATGAGAGCGTTGTCCAGGTCGGATGTGGAGAGCACTAGCTCCGGTTTTTACTATCGCGTTGACTGGTGGCGCGATGTCTCTGTATCTTTGCGATTGCTCGTTAGGAGGGGCTGCCGCGACGGGCATCCTTCGGACTGGAGGACGGCCTCATCGTCGCGCTGTGCGCCTGTTGCATGCTACTGGACCAAGTGGGCGGGGAGCTACTGGCCGCGCATTACGGTTCCGTGTTTGCACGGAGTGGGCAGTGGGTTTGGCGAGGGGTGGGCGCGGCGGGCACGGCAGCGGGCTGCGCTTTCGCTGGAGGCACAAGCTGGACTGCCGTTTCAGAGCACGGCTGGTCTGCGCTGCTCTGGGCTGCCGCTGTCTACTCCATGGCCCTTCCGCAGCTGAGTAAGCTGGCTGCGCATTGGCTGGGCTCACGGCCGGTGTCCAGCCTTGAGGGGGACGCCGTCGCAGCAGGGGGGCTTCTGTTGGGGCCGCTCCTCTTTGCTCTCGCCTTCTACGGGGCTGCTCACATTGTGCATGGAGGGGTCATGGCCGAGGTTGCACTGCTGTCACCAGTGGGGACCCTGGTTGCGATACTGCTGCGCATGGCACCACTGCCACCTTACCCAGTTGGCGTGACGCTGCACTTCATTGCATTCATCGCCGGCGTGAGTGCCCTCTGCCGCCTTCCACTCAGGTTGAACCTCCACTCTCTCTCTTTCTTTTCAATGTCCTGTCAATCTCAATCATATTCAGCGATCTTCTGTCAGTCTCAACCGCGATATTTTCTCGGCTTAGCCCCTTAATTCTTATTCACATTTTCCCATTTATCCTCTCACATCATAAAGTGCTTTGGCGCGCTGTCATAAGTCAGCCTTCTGCCCCATTCCCACTTCATGTTGACGATTTTTGTCTCGTCACACAGACCGGTATTGCTTTCATATGTTTAGCAGACACGCACACACACACACACACACACACACACACACACACACACACACACACACACACACACACACACACACACACACACACACACACACACAAGCAGCGGGGACAGATACACACAAGCACTCACCGGGCAGACACTTGCACATGTATGCTCACACGTCTCACTTTGCTCGTACACACATGCTTGCACAAATTTTCACAATATGCAAGCACGTGCTCACACATATTTATAAGCACGCACCAACACAAATGTAATAACACACTTACAGCAACTTCAACACACATCTTTCTAACTCAGCTCGCACAAACACACATCTAGTAACAAACTTACAGCTACTTAAAACACGCACCAATACAGACAGCCATGCGTACTTACATTCACACACACACATACAGACACACACACACAACCACACACACTTACATGCACTCAAAAACCCATGCACACAAACACGGTCATACGGGAAAGAAGTGTCCCTGCGAATATGCATACGAGCATCTAGGTAACCCAGCACCGTCGAACGATTGCATCCACAAATATTTAAGATTATCACACACCTGTTAACAATCACGCACAGAAACGCATTCGTTCTCCAGCGGTGCGACCGCACGAGCACACACAGATAAACAAAGACCAACTAAAATCACGCACACTCTCCCACGCCCACACATACGCATACACATCCACACTTTCCCCCCCCTCCCCCTCTACATACATGCACAGAGGCAAACACACATACACCCACTCACATACACACACACGCATACACACACAACCAGACGCATACAAGCACACACCAAACCCCAACCATATGCATACATTCAAGTCTGCGCGTACACAGAAACACACACTCACAAACACAAGCACACACACACCAACCCCACCTATATACGAGAATTTAAGTCCGCACCCAAACAGTCGCACACACACACACACACACACACACACAAACACACACACCTCGCTTACGCACTCACACTTACACACACACACGCGCGCGCACGCACGCACCTTTCCGTAAATACAGCCTACCATTGCCTATCATCATCACCCCCTAGACCTTCATCTTCCCCCCCCCCACTCTTCCCTCGGTTTCGCCACACAGTAACACGGCAACCGGTTTGCCCTCTACGCGACTCTCAGCCCGGCTATTCGAACCGATCTACACCTACCAGTCATGTGTTCAGTCTGCACTTTTCCCGAAATTCACCACCAACCCGCTTTCCAGCCGACCCAGGAATCCAAAGTCTCTCAATTCCTTGTCGCTCATCACATTTCACTACATGCCTATTCCAAATCTGTCAGTCTATGGCATTCGAGATATCAGCACATTCACTGGTATTCCTTACTCATTCGTAGACCCTTTTAAAAGACGTGTATTTAAGGCTCCTCCGCCTTTTCTCGACCTTGTGGGGAGAACTCGATCCGTTTCCGTTCGTTCTTCGAAGTGTGGTTACCCATACCTCTAGACCATTATCATGCTGATCCAATCATACTCAAGTCACCTCTTTTCTCGCCTATTCTTTCATCGCAAAATTTCTATGTTGTTAATAGATAGGTTCGGCATTGCGATGACGGGCACACTGCTTGTGTGCAAGCAGGGCTCGCCCCGCCGTGGCGGTGTGGCTGCTCATCCTTCCGTTCAGCCTCTGGGCGCAGAGCTTCGACCACGAGGAGTTCAGGCCTGACGCTGATCTCCTGGTACGCCTTGAATCCCTTAACCTTCCTTTGTAACATGTCTTTTCATGGCTCACCCTCGAAGTGGCTCCCGTTTTGTGCAGCAGGGAGAGTGAAGATAAGGAAAGTATACGGGGAGAGTCTTAACATGGCGGAATGTGCTTTGGGCTGCTGTGCAGGTGCACTGGCACGGAGAGTGTGCAGCTGGGGGCTTCCTGTCGATAGTGACCGCCGGCACCGCCGAGCTGTCCTATCTCGTCATGAAAATGGATCACAGGTCGGAATGAAACACCGGCATGCCTTATTTCCCGTCCATCAAGTTTTAAGAACACTCGCCCCCTACATGGAAAACCGAGTTCCAGATACATGTACGCGCGCGCGCGCGTGTGTGTGTGTGTGTGTGTGTGTGTGACAGTGTGTGTGTGACAGTGTGTGTGTGTGTGTGTGTGTGACAGTGTGACAGTGTGTGTGTGTGTGTGCGTGCGTCCGTGCTTGTTTGTTTGTCTGAGAGAGAGTGTGTGTGTGAGTATGTGTGTGTGACAGTAGATGTGTGTGGAATTTCGGGCCTTCTTCTGGATTTAGTGTCATGGGCTCACGAGAGCACCTTCACTGACAAATACTCAGCACAATATATCGAGAGTGCAATGAGCGCCGTCGTTACATCTGTAAGAGGCATACGTTGGGTGAAAGCTGAGATTGTGTGCAGTCCGGCCGTGTTTTATAAATAATGTTCCTTGTCGGTATGAAACTGCAAATTTTCGTCTCCTGTGTGCTTCTGCGCAGTTTACTGGGCGGTGTGTACGTAACGCCCAAGGAGCACGAGGGCGAGTCCATCTACTCCATCTTCCACGTGCAGGAGGCTGTGCTGCTGGTGCCACGCGCGACACACCCAAAACGCAGCCTCGTCATTGGCCTTGGCCCCGCCATCGCTGCGCGAGGACTGCAGGCACGTGCAATTTTGGCCCTCTGCCCTTGTGCACTGCCTCTCCTGACATTCACACGGCAGCGCGTAACATCTAGCTGCTAAAAAACCACAACCCTTCTATCTCTGAGCATTATCCGACCCTTTAAGTGTCCCAATTTTGAGTTTCCTCTACAAGCATTCTGACTATTATCCTTTCACATATTGGAATAATTTTAACACCAGAAGCTTGTATTGCCAAATGTCGATCACTATTTCCAAAGGTATGTTTCATTGTCTGATCCTGATATTGTCTCTATCTATTAAAGTAGTTTGTTTGCGAAGAAATTACATCTACAATTGTTTTGGTACATCTTTCTGCGAGGAAAGGCTGAGCGAAGGATACGGCTGTGGTTGCTGCTGACTGCAGATGGCGGGGCAGGCGGTGGATGTGATGGAGCTGCACCCGGAGGTGGTGCACACGGCGAGGGAGTACTTTGGGTGGGAGCCAAACGGACAGGTGCTGCCATCGTTAGTATATGACTCGTATGTATGTGTTGAGCGGTACCACTCACACTCTGTGCTGTTGAAGCCTCTTACTATGGTAGTGACCATAGTTTTGGGGGCGCCAGCACGCGCTAAATTCATTTTGCATCGCAGCTAGATCACAGCGCGCAGCAAGTGCAGTTATCGCTTCCGAGTGTTGTTATACCCCTTGAGTACGCTAGACCTGACCGTAGCTGATATTTGCTGTGACGGTGGCTCTGTGGCCTTCTGATTGTTGTGTACAGGTGTGGGCGATGGACGCGGAGGCGAGCGTTGCGATCTTGCTTCGCAACGAGGGCGGGCAGCTATACGACAACATTCTGCACGACGTGTACTCGGGTGGCGCACTTCCGGGTCAACTATTCAGTAAGCAGTTCTTCAAAAAGGTTCGCCCTAGCTACTGCGCCCCCTCTCACGTGTCTGAAAGGCGGTTATGAGGATCATTAAAATAATAATGAGTCTCGTGAACTGACACGTACGATATTTCGGTCAATCCGATAACATCACGGACTCTCTTGTAAGATTTCAACTCCTAAGCAGCGCAACCCAATGGTCGCAAATACGTAGTTAATTTCCGTTGACATCCTATGCGGTCGATGCAATGCCATTTACCTTGCTCATTTTTGCTAAGCTATTTATCGAATCTGGTTGTAATATTTTGAAGCTGTGTTGTGGGTTTCGTGTGGTTGATTGCGCTTGTCATATAAAGATTATGCACATAATTTGTATTGCTTCATAAATGAAAAAAACTGTTTGCGTCTGTGCCCACTGCCAATCCACCCGTCCGCTGAAGTAGCGCTATAACAGTGTTCATTCATCGAAACGGAGTATAACACACTATCAGCAACGACGGTGTCCAGCTTTTAATTGAACTTCGCAGCGATATCGCCGGATGGTTTCGGCTGTAGTCTGCCGAATGGTTTCCGTATTCATATTATTAACTTCAGTTCCGCCTGCCAAAATAGGTACAAGTGATTACGATTATGTGGCAAGTGATGCACCTAATGTACCTCCACGTTCGTGTTAGCGACTAGTTATACGACACACATGTGATCCCTCGCTCACCAGTACCCGTACATCATTCGTCATCGTGGAAGTCCGGGACGTTACATATTCCTATTTTTTTTAAACCACGATACCGCTTTTGCGATACGCAATGAATAAAAGTACTTGAGCTGATGACAGCGCCCCTGAGTCCCCCTCCCACCACCAGGACACACACACACACACACACACACACGCGCACACACACTTTTGCAAATTGGTGCTATAGGTTGAACTGTTCGAGTCGGCCTTTTTTTTGCTATTCACTTTACAGCGTTACCATTCTTCCAATCCACTTGACCGTGGAACGTAGAATTTGTCTGATTCGTCCATTCCATTCCTGGATTCGTCCATTTGTCTGACTCGTGGTGCAACTGTCTGTGCATAGCTGGCGTCACTGCTTGTTGAGGACGGGGTGTTGGCGGTCAACTACTTTGGGTCAGTGGATGGCAACTTGCAGGCTGTGGGCAGCACGCTGTCTGAGGTATTTGGCCATGCGCGTTGCTATGGGGATGAGATGGCGGGGGTGAGCAAGGTGCGCAACTTCGTGTTCTTCGCTTCGCGTGCGCCGATCCGCTTCTGGCACCCAGACGAATCGCATTTCCTGGGGAGCTCCATGAGATTCTCCGCCTTTCAGACTTTCCAGGCCAATGAGGTGAGAATAGGCCTGCAGGGATCTGTCCATAGACAGTGAAGACTCTCGGATAGTTGCTGGTGTTCTGCGACATTCAGTTTGTAAGCTAAGGCTGTATTGACTGTATAATGAGTTAATCGCAAGGCCGGCGCGAAATTTGCCCATGACGATTATTGTATCGAATATTTCGATTTTCTGATGTCCAACACGCAATGAGGAGTTCGTTTTTTAAATTTGGGTTATTGGCAGGCGTCAATGCGTCATTGGTTTGCTTCTAGTTGAGTAAAAACTGCGGCGACAGTTCATGGTATGCGTGCTGATTCCTAGTCACTATGTGAGATCTATGTACCAGCTAGCTATTCCGGTTCATTGATATTTCTAGCAGAGAGTGGATATGCCTGCTAGTTTATTGCTTTGCAGCCGTCGATACAGCAGAGGCAAGGAGGTCAGACGAGCGGGTAAGAAGTATGGAAAGTCCGGTTGGGATGCACGTGTTGTGTTGCCTGATGAAGATGGTAATGGCGGTTTTGTTGATGCAGGTCTCACTGCAGAAGGCTGGCGATCGAGGCCAGGCAAGCAGTAGAGGAGCCGGGCACGTGGACAGTATCCACGGCCCGCTGGACGCAGCTGCGCAGGTTGAGTACGCCAGGAGCCACTGGACCGCAATGCGAGCCATCATGCCGCCCTCTTTCTGGACAAAAACGTATTAGTTAGCGCCCTGTTTCATACATACACACAAACGCAGGTACACACATACACGCACGCGCGCGCGCGCACACACACACACACACACACACACACACACACACACACACACACATGCTTGCTGGTACTTGCAAGCGCAGTGCCAGTACATTGTGCTCAATTTCAAAGTACATTGTGCTCAATTTCGTGCATGTACACGCTCAGGCATCTGCTCGACGGAGAAGCAGCAATTCAATTAGAAATACGTAGATAGAAACTTTGATACGAAGAGAGCTGCCGCAGTCAGTAACAGGCAGCTGTCTTTGTTTATTAAAGATGCAAATAAGTATTCCCATAGATCACTCACTCCCTATCACGTGCAATTGTCTGTGTGAGTCTGAGGCTACATGTATCAATCGTATTACCATTCCATACTTTAGATGGCAGTGGGGTGGCGAGACTTTGGGTGGACCTTACCACTAAGCTTTTGCTGCCTGATTCAAAGCTGCCGCGCTACTCCCCCCATCAACAGCTCCGCGCTGCGCTCCACCACTAGCTGCCTGCTTGCCTGTGGGAGGCGGTGTTGCTCGCGCAGAAGCCGCGCGCACTCGGCCGGGCTAAGGGAGCGCAGCATCTCCGCCTGCACGCCCAGCTCGTGGTTGGAAGTCAGCAGCAGCACGGCCATCCGGTGAGTGCGGTCCTCCAGCGCCTGGCTGCATCCACGGTCAGTAGTGGTGCTGCTGCTGAGGACGGCGGCACCGGCAGCCGAATCTATCATAGCCGTGGCAGCGTCATAGGAAGGGGCATGCTGCCGTATCGCCAGTGCAGCAGTGACCGCAGCACTTGCTTGAGGTTGCTCTCCTGTTTGGGGTGTGGTTGGGTGAGTGATGCCGCTCGCCCTCGCTCTTGCTGACTGATGACGCGACTGGCGGACAGCGGTGCTGTGCATTGGAAGCGACGACGGGCGGGGTTGGGGAGGCGACAGGCTATTACCGCCGAAGACCCGCTCAGCACTACTGCCCCCTCTTTCACCGCCCTCATCACTGCAGCCTCGACGAGCTGCCTTGCGCTTCTTGTACGCCTGCTGATTGTACCAACTTGTGCACTTTTTGCAGCGCAACGTCGACCCATCTGACGATACAGCGCTGCGGTAGAACTCCTCTCGGGGCTTGAGCTCATTACACTTGTTGCATATTTTACCTGGTCGCACGGCGCAACCTGAGGCTGCTACTCCTGACGGAAGCGTAGCGGACTGGTTCGACTGAGACGCGGCGCCCTGAGCGGTCTTGCGTCTGTTTTTCCGCAGCGCGCTGTCGCAGGGCTTGCAGTAGCTGTGAAAGCCGTCCCGGTTCATGCACTGCCGCGAGAAGGAGCTCGACGCGGGTTTGGCAACTTGACATATCGCGCAAGTCTTCAGCGGCCCTTCGGCATTGTCGTTCCCATGTAATGCCCTATCTGCCACTGGACGGCTGTTACTTCTCATATCGAGCGCTGCTTGAGTGAATTGCTCACCGCTGTCGTCCATGTGCGCCGGGTGACCTGTGAGAAACGTTCCTTACGCGCTGCTGCCACCAGCATTGTCGTGATAAACAGTTGGACACGCACGTATAATCAGCGTAGCACATCAACAAAAAAAGAAGGGGATAATGTGAATGCTGTGAATACTGCCTTTCTTCATATCCCCAACAACGATAAACCAGTTGTGCGATGTGTGTTAGCAACCTCGCGATAGCTCTGTACTGACGAGCAATATGCTGATATATGACGGTGAATACTGATGATAGGAATTATGTGGGTCCGGCCAAGGTCTTCACCTGCGGAGGTGCTCAGCGTCTGGTGTTTGTATAGCAGCAGGAGAGACCACGTCTGGTCATCTGCACTCTATCTGGATGACGTATGACGCTCAAGCCCAGTGACTAGGAAGTAGAAACAGTCGTTAAAGCTGCAGTCCAAAACCAAGCTCATCACTGATGACCTGTCTGCTTAGTGTTGCTCCTCCTCCCGACGTCTCATTTCCGGATGATTTGATTGGGATGTGGACTGGACCTGCTACACAAACAAGGACACTAGCGGAGAGTCTTAGGCTCTTCTCAGCACTAAGCAGCAAATTCTTACTTTAATTGCCTTTTCGCTACATGGCGTGACACCACCACCCATCAAACGAATCCTGCAGGTAATCGCTTGCCCGAACGAAAGACTTCATTTATGAAATAAAGGTTAGTAAAGAACAACAGCAGGGCAAGGAGGCACCGTCACGGGGCGCAGCCTTCTTCTGTCGCACTCTCCAGCACCTCCAACGATCCCGTCTCTGCAAATGAAAATAAGCCAACAATCATGGGCAATGATTAATTCTCGCACGCACCACCGTTCGTGCTGGCTGCTGCAATGATTCATCTGATGTCCCGGGCTCCCAGCCAGTAAGAAAGTATCTAGTAACTTAAACTACCCTTCTGATGCGTAAAAGGCGGCATATCATCGATATTCCCATCGAGCGACATCCAACCAGCGCTACGGTGGTACAAGAAATATTAACGCTGTTTGAATTATTGCACTTATTCAAACTGTGTCCGCTCCATTCGCAGCAGCTAGATTGCGACGAGGCTTCTTAACATCCATATACTCGCGCCCTGCTTATAATAAGCCCATACAAAGGAGCTATTCGCCCGTCTCTTAGAATCGCTGTAAATATTGCGTGCGACCCGCTGCCGCTTCATTTTATTTCATCTTGCGATGAGTACATATGGGCGCGTTGTCTTACAGCCCCACGGGATCAACACAAGCCGGCAAGCATCATTCAAAACTCAGACAACCCCAGCTAAAATATCTTCGTTTGTGTATAGGACTTCTTATAAAGCGTCTGCCTACTCCTAGTTCACCTCTGTGTTAGTATTCATCTTTCTTTGCACTGTTACGACGACGAGAATACAGTATAGTACGCGCGCTTATATTGACTCAATAATAACAGGCAGGTACCGCGCGTTTGCGCTGCTGTGTCCAAAGTTCTCACCTGCTGATACTGACGCATTCTACTTATTGCAAAGTCGGGATTCGTCGCTTGGTCGGCGTATATAGTAAGTGCCACCGCTGGTCTCGGGCTGCCACGCACGCCTATATACTGCTGCTTGCTGCTAGTGCTATATGTATTCTCGTCCATATACATACAAGTAGCGGCTGCCCAATAAATGCAGCACTGTGCAACGGATAATGATGTGCAGCAATTTATAATGACACCGTAAAGCTGGGGGCATATATGGATGCGCAATTTCTTTGATATTGGCACGTTTGCCGTCAAGTCTCGCGTACCGAAGCATGTACTGTGCGCGCGACGACTGATGGCAATAATTGCTGTTTGCTTGAATACGAGCAAAGCCTGTTTTTACTGAGGTGCGTGGTCCTCGCGTGCATAGCCAGTCCAGCTACATCCATACCTTCAATATATGTCAGTCCAGGGCCTGTTTCGTCCTTGCCCGCCGTGCACTACTGGATTAGGGCACTTATATCTATGCCTGCCTATCGTCCTGTCGTACTACTAAACGAAGGTTTTTCAACTTGTCCTCGTTCAAGCAAATAAGCGCGTCCACTCGGACTGTACAACAAACCCCGTTCCTGATGAGTACCAGCTGAGTTATTGTCAGTCGTGCTGTTTGCAAAACGCCGCCTGTAGACGGTGACGGTGCGGGCTTACCTGACAGTTGCAAAAATCATTAAAAAACAATTCTTACAAGAAAAAGCATTGGAGACCACCAAGCTAAAAGAAAAAAAGAGGAAAAGAGGGAAAAACCGGAGCCCGAGGAACAGGAAGGCATGCCGCAAAAAAAAAAAAAAACCAGCTGAGTTGTGGTTCGCGTCACGCTTTATTGTTGGAACTACTGCAAGGCGCGCGTTTCCGCGCGCGCATGGGGGGGGGGGGGGGGGGGGGGGGGGGGGGGGGGAGGGAAACTCCAGGAAACTCCAGGAAACTCCAGGAAACCATGCGAGGAAAAGCTGTTGACAAGATTCACTTACTTAAGCTATGGATGGGAATAAATCCAACATTGGATACTAGTGGCCCATAATTTATGCTTTTCGGATGATTTCGCACACACACACACACACACACACACACACACACACGCACACACACACACACACACACACACACACACACACACACACACACACACACACACACACACACCACACACTACACGCACACACACACACACTCTCTCTCTCGCTCTCGCTTTCTCTCTATCACGCTCACACATACACACAAACACACACACACACACACACAAACACACACACACACACACACACACACACACACACACACACACACACACACACACACACACACGCGCGCGCGCGCGCGCGCGCACACACACACGCTCTCTCTCTCTCTCTCCCTCTCTATGTATTTTCATACCCACACACACAATCACGGTGTATTAATGTATTTATGGAATTATTTAAGCAATATTACTGCACACACCGTGGCGCCCGCCGGCGGCGCAGCGACGGCGGCCCCAAGTGGAGTGCGCTCGGAGACCCGTCGGCATCCCCTCACCGTGGTGGGCGCTTGAAACCCCGTCGTTAGGTTTACACCAAGATCTAGCCATGTACCAACAATACATTCTTGTACCATCAAAACATCTTTACACGTAGCTTATCAATCACATCATTAGTAACTATGACAACACCACAGCCGCATCAATCTTATCTCATACAATCAACGCCAAATACATTCGTATCAATGCCAGTTACAGTCAACAACGAGCCTAGCTACGGTTCACAAAGATCCGTGACACTTTGCATACAAACGTAATCATCGCGCGTATTCTAAGATACAATGCTTTGAAAGCATGGGACCGATCATTAGGTTTAACAACTTTCCTTTGCCAACAACAATTTCTACTCTTCTTGGCAATGCTCATTATATTTGCTTACAAATTCACTAGATCTATTCCCACACGACATCATATTCGAGTTCGACTTCACGGACTTCACCGACATCAAACTCTCCACCCCTTCCACCACACCCCGTAGCCCACACAGCCAGTTCGACCTTCCCGTAAGGGATACTCCACCTCCCCCGAACCTTCCATACTCTACACCACCACCCACACCACCCCAGCCAGCCTCCTCCGCTCCCACACCCCTTGGCACACCCCTACACACAATCACGGAAAGTCACGCCGCCCCGGCGCCCGCCGGCGGCGCAGCGGCGGCGGCCCCGGAGGGGGGTGCGCTCGCAGGCCCGTCGGCATCCCCTCACCTCCCCGTGGTGGGCGCTGGAAACCCCGTAGCCGTGCCAGGCATGGCACGGTAGGGGGCTAAGAGGGCCGACAGCTCGATCCGTGGGATCAGCAGCTATCGGGAAAGCCCTGTACAGAGGGCTTTTGAAAAAATGATTTCTGTGCACTACCGGCGCCAAGATCTCCCGCTCGGGCCGTCCGATATGTTTTTTCGCGTACAGATACTCCTAGATACAACCTTCCTTTGAGGGGTGGGGCATGTACTACGGCAGCGTTTGATGGCGAGGAGGGTACGGCAGGATCAGCGGTGGGAGGCGGGTGTTGGAGTTGGCGGTGGCCAGCCGGGAAGTAGCGCCACGAAAGGGCGCTCGCTAGCCGTCGACCAGCCATGTGCCGGTCGAACCTTGCCGAGGGGTGAGGCAAGACATGACACAGGCCGGTGGCTAGTCGCAGACGGAGGAGCGGCTATATGAGGCGGCGGCGATCCTCAGGATCAGCCGCCGCCGGAAAGCCATGTACGGAGGGCTTTTTTTCGGATACAAAAATAATGTCCGTACCCGGCGTCGAGCTAGTTGGGGAGCAGCACCAGGGTAGGGCGCTCACTAGCGCGCCGCGACGTCGTCTAGCGTCATCTCCCGGGGGGAGGAGTTAGCTGGGACGGCAAGGAGGACGGTCGCGACGGGAGGAGCGACACGATCTGGCGGCGACGACCCTTTGGGTCGGCGCCGCCGGAAAACCCGGCACGGAGGGTTTTGTTTAATTCCGGGCGCCCGCGGCCCGCCGGATCCGGCTACGGTGACCTTCCCCCCCCCCTCTTCGACACCCACTACCCCGACAGACCTTCATACTCCTAGGGGTCCTTGAGCGTGGGCCCGGGTGAGCGCGGAGGCCCCCGCTCAAGAAAAGGCTGCTCGGTGGACGCGCGATCAGAGGGGGGAGGGTACGGCCACATGCCGGAAAACTGACAGAGACCCGGGTACCAGACAGAGAAAAACCGGGGAAATGAGCGGGGAAAATTCAGGCGCGGAGGCACGAGCGCTAGTTTTTTCTATGTCTATGTGACTCGGTCCCCCCCACCTGTCCTCAAGGTGATGGGGGACCTCGACACGGAGGACCGCCGCGTCGGTGGACGCGGCAAGACCTTGGGGCGGGGTTTACGGGATGGAGCGGCGGGATCGACGAGCGACCGCGCGAGGATGGGTTTTTTGCCAGCCTTTCCCCTCCTACCTTCGGCAAGACCGAAGTCACGCGGGAGCTAGATTAGGTTGGCCCGTCGTCCCTCCCGAACGCCGACCGGCCTAGGCCGGTCGACACCCCGGTTCGGCGGGAGCGGGCCGTGCATCGTGAAGGTCGAGCAGCAGTTTAGTTTTGCATTTCTCGACAAGTGGATTTATTTTTAGAACTGTTTTTTCTTGATTACAAAATTATTACGCTGTTACTGCCATTGGAGAGGTTGGGATTAGTGGTTAGCGGTCTACCTCACGCTTCTAAGTCCTGTATGGCATAGCATAAGGGGGGGCCCAGAGACTCCAGCCGGTTTTATTGGTATTGGAGTGTTTAATTTCAAATTTTAAATTTCACGCCGCCCCGGTAATCACCACGACCAACTCCCTAACTCTACCCTCTCCTAGCCCCCCCTCACGGAGCCCCCTCCCACCACCACATCCACCCCCACCACCACCATACCTACAACAGCCTCCCCGACATGTTATGGCCCCGCCGACCGAGTAGATGTATCGATATCGGCCTCCTCCCGATCCCCCACCGACCCCCCTCTTGGGGTGGCCCAAGGTGGCCCAACCGGTCGGATTCAAGAAACCCCCCGTCAAACCCACAAAACAAGGCCTACTACCCCCGCCTCTCACCACTCCCCCCACACGGCGCAACGTACCCCGAAGTAACCCTCCCGCACCCACGTCCCCCAACACCCACACCCAACCGCCACAGCCTACACCTACTTATGCCTTGAAGTTTTCACAAGGTCATTGTTAAACCGTGCACACACGATCAGTAAGGAAGATAACTAACGCATACGTAGTTATAGTCACAGTCACGCAAAGGGACAGTCATAGAGACAACCAGCCCGAGGCGTGGTGTCGGGACAACAGAAGTGTTACAGCTCTAGCCTAGCGACGGCTCTGTACCAAAACAAACACGTTATCGGTATGTCCGATCTAGACATGTACTAATCATATCTAGTATAGCTTATAGTAGCTATCTGCAACTAATAACTAAACGGTATTACTTACAACACTCCCCCTGAAGGTAGGTACGGGATGAAGCGTTGCATTGAGTCTTGTCCTCCAAGGATTGCACTTCGGTGTCTTGTCAGTGTTGGTCCTGGGAGGGGCTTGGTGAACATGTCAACAACCATCTGGTCAGTGGGGAGGTACTTCAACTTGATGGTTCCCTGTTCCACGTGGTCCTTGAGGAAGTGCCACTTCAGACCGATGTGCTTGGTCTTCTCGCTGACCAAGGCGTTTTGGGAGTACGCAATGGCGCTTTGGTTGTCCTCCCAGATGGTGGTGGTTTCGGTGATGGGGGCGTTAAAGATCTCCACCATAAGGTGCCGGAGGTGGAGTCCCTCATTGGTGGCATTAGCCGCAGAGTAGTACTCGGCTTCACACTTGGATTTGGCCACACAAGTCTGTTGTTTGGACTTGTAGCTGATGGGCCCGCGTCCGAGCGTGAAGAGATAGCCCGAACGGGACTTGCGGGTGCTGCTTTCGTTTGCCCAGTCAGCGTCGGCAAAGTCTGTGAGTTGGAGACTGTGGTCCGTGCCCCCCCCCAACGTCAGGCGCGTGTCGATGGTGCTATGGAGATATCGAAGGACCTTCTTCAGAGTCTGTATGTGGGCGTCCGTGGGGGAGGCTTGGGATGAGCCGAGGATGCTCAACGCCGTGGAGACATCCGGGCGCGTGCAGACGGCCGCGTACTGGAGACTGCCCAATAGGCTGGGGTAAACATCCTTGGCGACGTCGGTGAGAGAGGGCGAGGTCATGTGAGCGAGGCCCGCGAGGAAGCCGGGGTCCATGGGAAGGGACGACGGTTTAGAGTCGGTCATGCCGTACTTGGCGAGGATGTCGCGCAAGTAATTGGATTGGTCCAAGGAGATGGTGCGTGCCGAGCGATCGCGGGTGATGTGCATGCCGAGTAATAACGCTCGCGGGAGAGGTCGCCGAGGTCCTTGATCTTGAAATTAAAATTGAAATTGAAATTGAAATTGAAATTGAAATTGTTTACAACATGTACCAAAAAAACGCTTCCTACCGTCACTAAAGACAATAAAAAGATCCACAGTACTACTAAAGTACTACTGCACCGAAAAAGGGGATGGGTCGGTAGCTCTAATGAGTAACGCCGACCGTCTTCGCTCTGGGCCTGGCCTCCCATCGAGCGACAGACTGGTGGACAGGACCGCTGAACAGCGTGTACCATCCACCTCTCCCCACCCGAGCCTAGCTCACCCTGGTCAGTGGATCCGTGGCGACATCAGAAGGTACACACTCAAAGGCGCAGCTTCCGGGAATTTGAATTTCATCCCCCCGACAGCTACCGCGCCATCCACCTCCGAATTCATAAATGTACCCGACACAGTACTGCGACACACACAAAATTCACACCGCTTACAAAAAGCCTCTTCCCCGGAAGGCGGCGCACCACATCGCGCCCCTCCGAGCGTCCGGACGTCCCTGTCCGCCGCCAACTTCCACCAAACCCAGGTCCCATCAGGCCTGGTCGCGTGCAGCCAACACGCGCAATACCCTCAAACACCTACTCGAAAATCCAAACTTAACTCCACTACTAACCTCCAACACTCGGAACCCAGCTCGATCGCTATGTCTTCGACCCCTACCCCCCCCCCCCCCCCACCTACAGGCAGGCGCTACTGAGGGATCCCCCGCCGCATGGCCGCTTCACGGACCTCTACCAGCCCAGGAACAGACTCGCAGGCCACCCATTGACCCGTTTCTTACCGCCTCCCAACTGACCCACCCCCACCAGACTTTGGGCACAGCTCTCGATCCCCTCCCTCTCCGTCGCGGACTCCAGACCCCCCAGGTCTTGAATCCCCCCCGGTCAACTGTGGCCATGGGACAGGCCGACGACCTCTCCACCCGTATGGTCGACTCGTTCCTCCTTACATGCCAGTACTCCACCACCCCCTCCCACCTTGCTCGATTCTGGATCCACGGAGTATTCTTGCCGGACCCGACCCACCCCGATCTGATCGCGTCGGCCTGCTCGTTGGCCCGCCGCTGGCTTCTCGAGCGCCTCAACGACCTCCCCGATCTTCCCAGCCGCATTAAAAATATAATCGGCCGGGAACTCGCCCACCGCGATCACCACCCGCACACACCACCCCACAGCTCCAAAATGCGACGATACCACACCCCTACCGGTCGAACTGCGTACGAGCTATCAAGAAATACGCCTGGTTCTTCCCACCTCATGTATAGCGCTAGGCCTCATGTACCAACTCGCTTCACGCCAACGTGAATTCCGATCGGCCGGCCCGGTGCCCACCTTTGCAGCCTCCTCCCCCTCGATCCTAAACAAACTGAGACAGCAGAAAATCCACTTTATGCGAGATGCCTCTACTCCCGAAGTTTCAGGCCGAAGGGTGAAAATCCGCTCCCCCCTGTTCCCCGGTATCACCGGCCAAGAAGCGATCGCCCTCATACAGGACCTCCTAACTTCCGACCTCGCGGTCGCACTCACCTCTGCCGGATCAGCCAACGCGACCCACCCCCAGTGCAGAATCGAGGACCTACCCGAACCGGCTCAGTTCATCATCCAATTCGCGGACGCCCTCCACCCACTGGACACTCCCACACCGATCGAGTCCGACCCTTCCTCCTTCTAGGTAAATATCCTCCACCTGCCCAATAACCCCATTCACTCACAATCCGGCCCTGTACCCCACCACATATTTTCATATTCACCCTATGAACCAGTACCCCCCG
Organism: Tetraselmis chui; assembly: GCA_026401115.1. Lineage (NCBI taxonomy): Eukaryota > Viridiplantae > Chlorophyta > Chlorodendrophyceae > Chlorodendrales > Chlorodendraceae > Tetraselmis > Tetraselmis chui. Next base: position 111,800 of record JAPMLY010000707.1, read on the forward strand.
ACCATCACCTTCACACCATCACCATCACACCCCCCCCCCGTCACAGGCCACGTTCCAGGCTCGTCCTGGGCTGACACCTGCCTCACAACAGTCCTCATCCACTCCCGCCACTCCCTCTCCCTCCCCTGCATCAGCTCAGACGGCACAATCCCACCCACACACTGGCTATACACCCTCTTATCGCAAACAGCTGTCGAATATATAACCCATCACACCCCCACATCCTCCCCCCCATCCCCAACAACCCCTCAATCTCACTTACTACACAACCCTGAAAAAATTTCCCGATGGCTCATACTTCCGTTCACACCCCTCCAACTCCCCCACCATCACCACCAGCATCAAGATATCCCTCAGCACAGAAATGTACTGCATCCTCATATCCACCAACGGCACAGTCACCATTCCCCTCACCCACACATACACCCACAGAGGAGCACGCACACAGTCCACATGCACCCTCACCATCAACCCCCACCATTACTCCACCTTTGGTAGGGCCCGTCTCACGGACCCTATCTTCACCACCACCCCCTCTCCACCTCCCCTCACTGTCTCAAAACATTACACCCTCCACCGCAACCCCCCCGCTCTCCTACTCCAATGGTCCCACCACCTCAAGGACAACAACATCACCAACCAATGGCACCTGGAGCCCTCCGACTTCCACATGCAGGAAGACGACGACCTTCCCCTCGACCTCTCCTCCCTCCCCGACATCCAGATATCTTCCACCACCCCGGCCCACACCCCATTAGGGGGACTCCACCACCCCTCCATCTCTCACCCAGCCTCCACCTCTTCATTCCACATCAACCCCTCACCCAACCCCTCAGCCACCCAGACAGCCCCCCTACCCACTCCTTCCCCTACCCCTCTCCCCATCATCACGGAGGACTCTTGCGACCCCATGGACTCCTCTTCCTCCCCACCACCCCCCCACCACAAATCACATCCCCCCACCCGCTCACCCGCTCCCCCACACCCTGCTCCCGCCCTCTCCCCCCCCCATCCTCTTCTGATAAACTCCTCTCCCCCCCCCCTCCTCCACAACACCCGCCCATGCAAACTCCCCCCCGCAACCCCGCCCCCCCCACCGACCCATCGCTCAAGCTCGCACCCCAGGCCGGCATCACCAAACCTTCCCGCCCCTCCCGCAAGACCCCCTCCCCCTCCCCTCGCGCCCCCCCGCACCCCTCCCTCCTCCCCGCGCAACCACACATGGCCCCCTCACACTCCCCTTCGCCGAACCCCACCCCGGCGTCACTCCCCCCCCAAGGCGATCTCGACCCCTCCCACCTCTCCCTCCCCGCCTCCTTCCCGGACGGCGACGACTACGACCTCGAAGAATACGACGACCTACAGGAGGAAGACCTAGAGGAGACCCGCCCCCTCCCAGATACAACCCCCGCCTCCCACGGCACTACCAACCCCCATAGGTCACCCCCGGCCGCCCCGGCCGAACACCATCATAAGTCCCCCACAGGACACCCCCGAGGTTAGACCCCGCTCCCAAACCCTCCCCCCCCAATCTACCATCCTTAGTCGCACTGTAAACACCTTGCTACCACCCACTCTCCCGGCCCACTTTACCCCCCGCACCTGCTGCACAGATATACACAACTATCTACTCGACCTAAACCTATAATACGGCCTCCCTACGCCCATCGGCTTTCTCGACTCCTCAGCAGTCCTCTCCTTCCAATGGGAACGCTACCAGGACCTCTCAAACCTCTACTGCCTTGCTTCAACGATTGCAAAACTCCACTCTACACCCACCACCTCCTTTACATTTATCACTAATAACGAAGTCGACAATCACCACCTCAACTCCCAATACCCCAGCCAGTGGACTAACCTAGCCAACCGCGGCTCCCCCCCCGCCCGGGCACACCTAATCACTCTCTCCTCGTCCTCACGTGGCAACTCTCTCACTTCGGCCTCCTCCACCTTACCCACTCCTCCGCTTCCTGGATTGACTCCCTACACCACCCCCTCCGACTGACCTCCTCGCCCGCTCTCTCAATCTCCTCTCTGACTGGAACTCCTCTCCCCCCCCTACTGTCGGAGCCCTCCGCTCACTCAACCTGCCTCGCCAGAACGACTCCGGCCACCAGTGGTCGTGCGGCACCCACGCCCTCCTACACACCTATTTCATCGCAACCGCCCCCCCGGACCAACCATACAATCCTCCCTCCTTCGACCCCCGGTCCTCGGTATACTCCCTCCACTCTCTCCTCTGGCACCACACCTTCCGCTCCACCCCCCTCCCACAGGGACGCCCCCAACTTCTCATTGCCCTCCACCCCCCCACACCACCCTCCCCCCCACAGCCCCCCCCCCCTCCCCACCCCCTCCCCCCCTCCCCTCCTCCCCTCCCCCCTCCCTTCCAACCGCCACCCGTCAAACGCCCCCCCGACGACCCCCCCAACACCACCCCCCCCTCCCCTCCCCCATCCTCCCACACCACACATCCCAACCACTACACCTCATCACCCTCAACACACGCGGCCTCCACACCTCCATTCTGGATGTCGAACACCTCTCTACCTCACACCACCCAGACGTCCTCATCCTCACCGAAACAAACCACGACACCCACAAATCCCGCTGGCGCATAGCCCTCCCCCAATACCACCTCAAAAGCTCCAGACCTTGCTACTCAACTGTGCCCCTACCCAACGCAGGCGTTCTCTTCGCGGTCCACCGAGCCTCATTCCAGTCTGCCATTGTCCTAACCCCGCCCCCCCACCTCATCCCCCATATCGCGGGACTAAAAAATCGTCCCCAACTCAGGCACCCCCTTACCTCCTTATAGGTACTTATATGCCCCAGCTATCCAACCCCCAACTGACCCGCCTCTACGCAGAAGTTGCGGCTTGGGGCCTCCGCCTAGCGGACGACCACCCGCAACACCGCACCCTCTGGGGAGGGGACTTCCAATCGACCACCCACACAGGTACAGGACACCATGCCTTCACCTCCTTACTCAAATCCCACCTCCACCCCCTCCACGACCCCATCCCTACCTTCCCCCGCAGCGGGGGCTGCCTCGACCACTGGCTCACCACGCCCCCTTCACCTATCACCCTCCCCCCATCCTCCTGCTCGATATTCCCCTCCCCCTCCCACTTCACTGACCACTCTGCAATCCACCTCGTCATTCCCGCCCCTTTCTCCCTCATGGCACAACTCGAGCCAATGCGGCCTACGACACCTGCCCCAAACTCTCCCACCGCCGATTGAAAATTAAAAGCGGCCTCCTACCCCCCGCCGGCGCCGCCTCCACCCTCCACCGCATTACCAAACCCGATAAAACCACCGCATCCTCTCCCTCCGCCGTCATTGACGCGGTACACTCTCACTTCGCTAGCGAACTCGGCTGCGCCACCCCACACGAACTACCCACCCCCCCATGGGAACTCCCCGACAACCCCGACAACTTTACCATCGAACCCCGCGGTGACCCCTCTCTCACCCTTGCCGACATGATTACCCGCGACACTTTCGATAAAACCCTCAACTCCCTAGGCACCGGCAAAGCCCCCGGCCCCGACGGTATCCCCAATGAAATAATCAAATTCCTACCACCGGCGACCCGCTCCGCCCTCTTCTCTCTCCTCTCCCTCCTAGCACACAAATCCTACACCCCTCCTGATTGGTGCCACAGCACAACATGCCTCCTACATAAAAAAGGCGACCCCTCCCTCCTCGATAACTACCGCCCTATCGCCCTCATGAATAACCTCCTTAAACTATGGACAGCACTAATCAAAGATGCAGGCTCGAAGTACGCCGAAACCCACGGCATTCTCAGCGACCAACAGGACGGATTCCGACAACACCGCAGTATCCACGACGCCCTCTCCTCCCTCATTATGACAATGGAGGACGCGAAACTCCACAACAAAGACATCTACGTCATGTACGCAGATTTCAAAGGCGCCTTCAACGCCGCGGACCACCGTATCATGTTCAAACACATGCGTCAACTCGGTATGCCCCCCACCTTTGTCGACACATGCGAACACCTCTACGGGGTCTCAACCACAGACTATATTACACCACATGGCCCCACCCCTTCTATAGACATTAATCGCGGAACCCTCCAGGGCGACACCCTCTCCCCCTTTCTATTCACCCTCTTCCTTGAACCCTTTCTTCGCTGGCTCACGGTGGGAAGCCGGGGATACCGCCCAGGCCCCCCCGCTACTAACGTCGACCCCACAGAACCCACAGCCACATACCCAGGACACGGCTTCGCCGACGACCTCAGCCTCGCCACGGGCTCGACCCCCAACATGACCATCCAGCTCAGAAAACTCTCCCTCTTCAGCGCCTACACGGGCATGACCGTCAACATCCGCAAATGCTGCATCACCGGCGCCCTCTGGCGCACAGGCAACGCCCTCACCCTCGCCAACACTACCCTCCTCGCATCCCGCCTGCAAACTCAGTTCATCTCCCTAAACTCCACCCCGGCCCCCATCCCCTCCATTGGCCCCAAGGACACATACCGCGTCCTAGGGGTAGAACTGAACACCTCCCTCAACTTCACCAAACACTGGCAAGAACTCAAACGTACCACTGCATCCCTCATCACCACCCTTTCCACCTCCCCACTAACACAATCCCGCAGAATCAGGGTCATCCGTGGACTCCTCATCGGAAAGCATTTCACCCTCCAGCTCGGCCTCTTCACCGACTCCCAACTCGACACTCTCGAAGGACAAATCTGCCGCGCACTCCGCTCCGCCGTCTCCTCGGTACGTAACCTTCCCCGCACCGCCCTTCACCGCCCTACATCAGACCTAGGATACGGCCTCCCCTCCCTCAAAGCCCACGCCGCACAACTCACAGTTTGCCACCTACATAAAATCATGAACAACTCAGGCTACAGAGGCCACATGGCCCGCGCACACATACGCACCCTATCCACCACGTACTCCCACTGGCCCTCGGAATCCATCATGTCAACCTGTTACACCCCACCCACACTCAAGTGCTTAGTCAGAGCTCAACGCGATGCGGGCACCCTATTCCACAACATCCCTCCACTCTCCCTCACCAACCCTATCGCCTCCACAATCCGCGCCCACTTCACCACTCAAGACAACGCCCTCCTCGCCTCACTCCGGGACAAAGCCACACACATCACCGACCCTCACACATATAAACAAGCCTACTGCGATTTCTCTCCCCGCAAAACACACGCCTCCCTCCTACCCCGCCTCACCCCCCTCTGGAAAAGTAACATCACCTCGTGGCCACAAGTCCTCCTCAGAGCCACCTCATCCTCCTTCATCCTCAAATCATGCAAATCCATCACCACACTCACGGGGTCCACCACCCCACTCTCAGTTCCCATCCGCCTCCTCGCCGCAATCCTCACTGAACCCCTCGATACTATCCACAACCGCCTCCCCATCACAAGCCTCACTACCAACCAAGCATCCCCCCCCACCACTATACACCCCTCATGGATTCCCCTCCTCTCCCCTCACCTCCCCCGCTCACCCCCCACCCTCTCATCCGGCATCTACACCTCCCGCACCACTCACCCCACCCCCACCGCACCCACCACACACTTAGACACAGAATACCTCACCCCCTCAGACCACCACTACCCCCCCTGCGACGTAACACGCATCATTTCCAAACACAAGGACACAGAATACGGCCAAACGCAGTACATGGTTGAATGGGCCCCGGAACACCTCACGGAATGGGACATTCAGTTACAACTCGACGACGGCTTCCGCCTCATCTCCTCCACTCCCACATCGGTATGCCTCCCCTCCCCCTCCCCCACCGCCTGCTCCATCTGTCATGACCCCCTGCACATAGAACCCTCCTCCACCTGCTGCACATGCCCGCACTTTGCCATACACTCCCAATGCCGCCCAGCTCAGGGACCCGCCACATGGCAGTGCGAGTGGTGTGCTCGCGGCCAACAACACGACCTCACCCACCTCCACGAAGTGCAGTGGGCCCCATGCCTACAACTCCACGACACCATCAGTGAGACCCCCTCCGGCCCCACCGCCCTCACCGCATTTAACTCCGGCTATGTCCCCTCCACCACACCCATTTTGCCAGAACCCGGACCCCCTCCGTGGTCACACCCCCTAATCACATTCAACCATGACCCCATCAACCCCGACCTCGACATGCTCCCTACCGGTAAATTCGCTATCCACGCACACCCATCACTCCACGACACCACCATACTCTGCACTCCCGACGGCCGCGCGGTCACCACCCTTAACGGCCCCCGCGTCCGCCACCTCTACCAACTCTTTCGCCCCGACCTCTCGCAGCATACGTTCGAAGAGGAGGTCTACCACCTCCTCACCCGCCTAGGTTCCCGCTCAGAAATCCACTCACCCACACCCGCCACCACCACCCGTAATAGATGGGCCACCAGAGAAGACCTCCTCACAGCTCTCCGTCACACATTCCGCATCCAGACAGAACTCTACTCCGACCCCCTCAATAAATCCCTTCACTCCCACACCTACCACTCCCTCTACCCCGAAGATATAGTCTTCTCATCTAGCGGCAGCAATGCCCCGCACACCTGGCAAGGCACCAACATAGCCAACCCCGAATACGACCACGAATGCATGAGACGAGCCATGGAACACGCAATCACCAGCGCACACCTCACAGCCCCTCACACACCCAGCGCAACCATCCTCATCCTCCCCCGATGGGAACACACACCCTACCGCCACTCCAAATACATCAACTCCCCATACACCCACCACCTTTACACCCTCCCCAATGACGCAAACACCTTCCTACCCCCCGACCAACACACTGGCAACCCCACCCCTACCCCATTCGGCACACGATGGATGGTCGACATATACCTCGTCGCCAACCCCCTCGCACTCTCCACCCTCCCATCACCCACAGCCATGACCGCACTTCACAACACTCTCGAATCTATCTACGACACTCACCTCCCCAACCCCATCATCACCCCCCCTCCTCCACACCTCTTTGGCACCTACTCACCCCACTCAGCGGGTATATACCACCGCCCCCCAAACCCAACTCACCCCTCACATACCCCCTCCCGGACCGCGTGCATCTAACGTACCCCCCCACCAGAGGCACCCCTGCTTGGAACTGGCAGGACTTTGTATACACAGACGGCTCGAAAAAAGGAAGCTCGTCCCCCCTCGGAGCAGCAGCTACCCACCCCGCCTCGGACACCAAAATCAAAATCATGGTGACCTCTACCCCTCCCTCACATACAATAAATCGCGCTGAATTAGCTGGCATAGATATAGGCCTCCAACTTGGCCGCACCCACCTCCTCACAGACAGTGCGTGCTCCCTCCGCCTCATACAAGGTTACTTAAACTGCCCTTCCGCTTACCGCCACAACATTCACCGCGACACCCTCTTATCCATCACACACACCCTTAAAACCCGCTGCGACGCAGGCATCCGTACACACCTCGGCAAAATCAAAGCCCACAACCATTCCCTAGGCAACGACCTCGCAGACACCCTCGCCAACCTCGTCGCGGATGGTCACCCACCCGACACTACATACACCACAGGTTCAGAGGTCACGATAGGCCACTGGACCTGGCCATACACCCTCATTCCACAAACCCTAGGAGACCCCATACCCTACAGATACACCAACCTCAAAACCGACGCACACACCTACAGCACAAAACACACACACACTCCTCTCTCGCAAACAACCAAGCACGGAGCCCTCCTCGCCCGCGCCGCGAAGGACGGCGCCGATTTCTCTTACCACAAAAAACACTCAACCCTCACAAATATCCAGTTCACACACAAACAAGAATTCATGTGGGGCGTCCACAACACCCGCCTTCTTACTCACAACCCCACCCAACGCTGCCCCCTATGTGGCCAATTCACTAGCAACGGCCACATGGCTGGTAACTGCCCCTCTATGTCTGGGCTAAGACAGGACCGACACAACAGCGCGTCTGCAACTCCTACTCTCCCTACTGGAACGCCACAACGGAGGACGATGGGAGACCATCACCGCCGACTTCGGTAACAAACCCATAAAATCGTTTGCTTCCCCCACCCCTGTCCACACTCCACTTGACTGCCACCCACCTCACCCCACCCACATGCCCACCCGACTTGTTGCTGCTGACGAAGGTCTCTCGCCTGACTCCCTAACCTCATGCCCCGCCGTCCTCCCCCCTGAGATTCTCCCCCCCTGCTTCGTCCCCCTGCACACAAACCTTACTTCATCCGCATCCTCGAACCCCGATTCGTTGGTCACTCCAACGGTCGCCGACGTTACGCATCCATAAAAAAGATTTCGATAGGGGAAATGGAAGTACTGCACAGACAACAACCTCTCCCACACAGCCGACCTCATACGATCCAAATACACACCCCTTGCAAACGCCATCAGAAGCCACTGGCCAGGCACAGTGGTTGACATCCTCCCCATCGTCATGAGCCGCACAGGTACACCGCACTCCTCCACCATCAAGAGTCTCACCTCCCTTCTCACCGCCCGCACAGACCCTCCTGATAAACTCGTCTCCAAAGCACACCTCGACACGTATCGCATTCTTGCACAACTCCACACGCACACTGTCCAATGGCTGCATCACCTCCTACTCATATACCGCATCAAGTCCCGCACGACCTCCCGCCGCGCATCCGCACATTGCCCCCTCGCACGACCCTAAATGCACACAACCTTCGCCTCTACTTGCACACCTCCCCGGGGGGGAGTAAAACCCCCGACCCACATTGGAGAGGTTGGATTAGGTGGTTAACGGTCTAGCCCTTACTTGTAAGTTCCCTGTATGGCATAGTTGGGAGGGCCCAGAGACAGCAGCCGACGCATCCGGCTTTTGGTGAAAAACCGGCGCATACGGTACATGTTGTAAACAATTTCAATTTCAATTTCAATACAACATGTACCGTATGCGCCGGTTTACACCAAAAGCCGTATGCGCCGGCTGCTGTCTCTGGGCCCTCCCAACTATGCCATACAGGGAACTTACAAGTCAAGGCTAGACCGTTAACCACCTAGTTCCAACCTCTCAAGGGATGTTCGGGAGTGTGCAATGCGGGGCGATGACGGCGTGCATTCAGGGGTGTGTGAAGGTGCGGTGTGTGGAGGCGCGGCGAGAGGTCATGCGGGATTTGATGCGGTATATGAGTAGGAGGTATGTATGGACAGTATGCGTGTGGAGCTGTGCAAGGATGCGAGACGTGTCGAGGCGTGCTTTGGAGATGAGTTTGTCAGGAGGGTCTGTGCGGGCGGTAATAGGGAGGTGAGACTTGTGATGGTGGATGAGTGTGGTGTACCCGTGCGGCTCATGACTATGGGGGGGATGCCTACCAATGTACATGGCCAATGGCTGCGGATGGCGTTTGCAAGGGGAGTGTATTTGGTACGTATGAGGTGAGCTGTTTGGGAAAGGTTATTGTCCGTGCAGTACTTCAATTCCCCTATCTGAATCTTTTTGATACAGGAGTATCGGCGGCGGCCGTTTGTGTGACCGACGAATCGAGGTTCGAGGAGGCGGATAAAGCCGGATTTGTGTGCGGGGGGTCGTAGCGCGGGGGGGAGAATCTCGGGGGGGAGGATGGCGGGGGACGAGGTTAGGGAGTCGGGGGAGAGACCTTCGTCAGCAGCAACAAGGCGGGTGGGCATGTGGGTGGGGTGAGGGAGGTGACAGTCAAGAGGGGTGTGGGTGGGTGTGGGGTATGTAAATGATTTGATGGTTTGTTACCGAAGTCCGCAGTGATGGTTTCCCACCGACCTCCGTTGTGGCGTTCCAAGAGGGAGAGAAGAAGTTGCAACGCGCTGTTGTGTCGGTCTTGTCTTAGGCCAGACATGGTGGGGTAGTTACCGGCCATGTGGCCGTTGCTAGTGAATTGGCCACACATGGGGCAGCGCAGGGTGGGGTTGTGTGTGAGAAGGCGGGTGTTGTGGACTCCCCACATGAATTCTTGCTTGTGGGTGAATTGGATGTGGGTGAGTGTTGTGTGTTTTTTGTGGAAAGAGAAGTCGGCTCCGTCCTCCGCGGCGCGTGCGAGGAGGGCACCGTGTTGGGATGTTTGTGAGAGGTGTGTGTGTGTGTGTGTGTGTGTGTGTGTGTGTGTTTGGTGCTGTAGGTGTGAGCGTCGGCTTTGAGGTTGGTGTACTTGTATGGTATGGGTTCCCCCAGGATTTGTGGAATGAGGGTGTATGGCAAGGTCGAGTGGCCTATCGTCACTACTGAGCGTGTGGTGTATGTAGTGTAGGGTGGGTGACCGTCCGCGACTTGGTTAGCAAGGGTATCTGCGAGGTCGTTTCCGAGTGAGTGGTTGTGAGCCTTAATTTTGCCGAGGTGTGTACATATGCCAGCGTTGCAACGGGTTTTGAGGGTGTGTAAGATGGAGAGGAGTGTGTCGCGGTGGATGTTGTGGCGGTAAGCGGATGGGCAGTTTAAGTAGCCTTGTATGATGCCGAGGGAGCACGCACTGTCTGTAAGGAGGTGGGTATGGCCAAGTTGGAGTCCTATGTCAATGCCTGCTAATTCGGCGCGATTGATGGTGTGGGAGGGAGGGGTAGAGGTCACCAGAATTTTGATGCGGGTGTCCGAGGCGGGGTGGGTGGCGGCTGCTCCGAGGGGGGAGTTGCTTCCCGTTTTGGAGCCGTATGTGTAAACGAAGTCCTGCCAATTCCAAGCAAGAATTCCTCTGGTGGGGGGGTATGTTAGTTGCATGCGTTCCTGGAGAGGGTAAGTAAGGGGGTGGGTGGGGTTTGGGGGAAGGTGGTAGATGCCTGCTGAGTGAGGTGTGTAGGTGTCAAAGAGGTGTGAGGGTGGGATGGTCATAGGGGGGTTGAGTTGGTGAGTGTCGTAGATAGACTCGAGAGTGTTGTGTAGTGCGGTCATCATGGCTGTGTGTGATGGTAGGGAGGAGAGTGCGAGGGGGTTTGCGACGAGGTAGATGTCGACCATCCAGCGTGTGCCGAATGGAGTAGGAGTGGGTATGCATGTGTGTTGGTCGGGTGGTAGGAAGGTGTTCGCGTCGTTGGGAAGGGTGTAGAGGTGGTGGGTGTACGGGGAGTCGATGTATTTGGAGTGGCGGTAGGGTGTGTGTTCCCATCGGGGGAGTATGAGGATGGTTGCGCTGGGTGTGTGAGGGGCTGTGAGGTGTGCGCTGGTGATTGCGTGTTCCATGGCGCGGCGCATGCATTCGTGGTCGTATTCGGGATTGGCGATGTTGGTTCCGTGCCACGTGTGTGGAGCGTTGCTGCCGCTAGATGAGAAGACTATGTCTTCGGGGTACATGGAGTGGTAAAGTGAGTGGTATGTGTGGGAGTGGAGGGGTTTATTGAGGGGGTCGGAGTAGAATTTTGTTTGGATTTGGAACGTGTGACGGAGAGCTGTGAGAAGGTCTTCTCTAGTGGCCCATCTATTACGGGTAGTGGTGGCGGGTGTCGGTGAGTGGATTTCTGAGCGGGAGCCGAGACGGGTGATGAAGTGGTAGACCTCCTCCTCGAACGTGTGCTGCGAGAGGTCGGGGCGGAAGAGTTGAAATAGGTGTCGGACGCGGGGGCCGTTAAGGGTGGTGACCGCGCGGCCGTCGGGAGTACATAGGATGGTGGTGTCGTGTAGTGATGGGTGTGTGTGTATGGCGAATTTGCCGGTAGGGAGCATGTCGAGGTCGGGGTGGATGAGGTCGTGGTTGAATGTTATTAAGGGGTGTGGCCAAGGAGGGGGTCCGGGTTCCGGCAGAATGGGTGAGGTGGAGGGGACAAAGCCGGTGTTAAATGCAGTGAGGGCGGTGGGGCCGGAGGGGGTCTCATTGATGGTGTCGTGTAGTTGCAGGCATGGTGCCCACTGGACCTCGTGGAGGCGGGTGAGGTTGTGTTTTTGCCCGTGGGTGCACCAGTCGCATTGCCATGTGGCGGGCACCTGAGCTGGGCGGCATTGGGAGTGGACGGCAAAGTGCGGGCATGTGCAACATGTGGAGATGGGTTCTGTGTGCAGTGGGTCGTGACATATGGAGCAGTTGGCGGGGGAGGGGGTGGGGAGGCATACCGATGTGGGGGTGGAGGAGATGAGGCGGAAGCCGTCGTCTAGTTGGAGGTGTGTGTCCCATTCCGTGAGGTGTTCCGGGGCCCATTCAACCATGTACTGAGTTTGGCTGTACTTTGTGTCCTTGTGTTTGGAAAGGATACGCGTAACGTCGCAGGGGGGGTAGTGGTGGTCTCAGGGGGTGAGATATTCTGTATCTAGGTGTGTGGTGGGTGCGGTGGGGGCGGGGTGTTTGGTGCGTGAGGTGTAGATGCTGGATGAGAGGGTGGGGGGGGAGCGGGGAAGGTGTGGGGAGAGGAGGGAAATCCAGGAGGGGTGGGCTGTGGTGGGGGGGGACGCTTGCTTGGGGGTGAGGCATGTGATGGGGATGCGGTTGTGGATAGTATTGGAAGGTTCGGTAAGGAATGCGGCGAGGAGGCGAATGGGGATTGAAAGTGGGGTGGTGGACCCCGTGAGTGTTTTGATGGATTTGCATGATTTGAATATGAAGGAGGAGGGGGTGGCGCGGAGGAGGACTTGTGTCCATGTGGTGATGTTATTTTCCCAGAGAGGGGTGAGTCGGGGGAGGAGGGAGGCGTGTGTTTTTCGGGGAGAGAAATCGCAGTAGGCTTGCTTATATGTGTGAGGGTCTGTGATGTGTGTGGCTTTGGCTCGGAGTAAGGCAAGGAGGGTGTTGTCTTGGGTGGTGAAGTGGGCGCGGAGTGTGGAGGCGATAGCGTTGGTGAGGGAGAGTGGAGGGATGTTGTGGAATAGTGTGCCCGCATCGCTCTGGGCTCTAACTAGACATTTGAGTGTGGGTGGGGTGTAACGGGCTGACATGATGGATTCCGTGGGCCAGTGGGAGTACGTGGTGGATATGGTGCGGATGTGTGCGCGGGCCATGTAGCCTCGATATCCTGAGTTGTTCATGACTTTATGTAGGTGGCAGACAGTGAGTTGTGCGGCGTGGGCTTAGAGGGAGGGGAGTCCGTATCCGAGGTCGGAGGTAGGGCGGTGAAGGGCGGTGCGGGGGAGGTTACGTACCGAGGAGACGGCGGAGCGGAGTGCGCGGCAAATTTGTCCTTCGAGGGTGTCGAGTTGAGAGTCGGTGAAGAGGCCGAGCTGGAGGGTGAAGTGTTTTCCGATGAGGAGCCCCCGGATGACTCTGATTCTGCGGGATTGTGTTAGTGGGGAGGAGGAAAGGGCGGTGATGAGGGATACGTTAGTACGTTTTAGTTCGTTCCAATGCTTGGTGAAGGTGAGGGAGGTGTTAAGTTCGACTCCGAGGACGCGGTATGTGTCCGATGGGGCCAATGGAGGGGATGGGGGCCATGATGGAGTTGATGGTGATGAACTGAGTTTGTAGGCGGGATGAGAGGAGGGCAGTGTTGGCGAGGGTGAGGGCGTTGCCTAAGCGCTATAGGGCGCCGGTGATGCAATATTTTCGGATGTTGACGGTCATACCCGTGTAGGCGCTGAAGAGGGAGAGTTTCCGGAGTTGGATGACCATGTTGGGGGTCGAGCCCGTGGCGAGGCTGAGGTCGTCAGCAAAGCCGTGTCCTTGGTATGTGGCTGTGGGTTCTGTGGGGACGACGTTAGTGGCGGGGGGACCTAGGCGATAGCCCCGGCTTCCCGCCGTGAGCCAGCGGAGGAAGGGTTCCAGGAAGAGGGTGAATAGAAATGGGGAGAGGGTGTCTCCCTGTAGGGTTCCACGATTTATGTCGATGGAGGGGGTGGGGCCTATTGAACCATGCAAACACAGTTAGTGTGGAAGATAACTAACGCATACGTACTTACAATCACAGTCCCGCAAACGGAACAGTTACGGCGACAACCAGCCTACAAGCGTGGTGTCGGGACAACAGAAGTGTGAGAGCTGTAGCCTAGCGACATCTCTGTACCGAGTCAAAAAGTATATCGGTATGTCCGACCTAGACATGTACTAATCATATCTAGAGTAGCTTACAATAGCTATCTGCAACTAATACGTATGCGGTATTACTTACAACACTCCCCCTGCAGGTAGCTACGGGATGAAGCGTTGCATTGGGTCTTGTCCTCCAAGGATCGCACTTCGGTGTCTTGCCAGTACAGGTCAAAGAGATAGTCGGAGCAAGACTTGCGGGTGCTGCTGTCGTTGGCTCAGTCAGCGTCGGCAAAGCCTGTGAGTTGGAGGCTGTGGTCCAGGCCCCCCCCCAACGTCAGGCGCATGTCGATGGTGCCATGAAGGTAGTGGAGGACATTTTGCAGAGCTTGCCAATGTGCCTCCGTGGGTGAGGCTTGGGCGGAGCCAAGGATGCGCAAGACCGTGGAGACAGCGGGGCGCGTGCAAACGGGTGCGTAGTGGGGGCTTCCCAAGAGACTGGGGTGGACGTCTAGGTAGAAGTCGGGGGTTGCGTTGTTCAACCGCGAGGTCGAGACGCGAGGGCTCGCGGTGCGCATCGGGACGGCGCTGTGCGACGGCGGGATCGCCAACATGAGTTGCAGCGGTAGCAGCAGACAAGGCCGACTGTGCGTCCGGTGGGGCGTAGCTAGGCTGGGGATGCACAAGCAGGGGGAGGGTGTGCACGTCGTGGCTGTCCCGAAAGTGTCCGAGCTGAGTATCGTGGCGGCGCTGAGCGACAGGGGGGTGTGGATTAGCACCCGCAGCAGGAAGAGCAGCAATGGCGGCCGACCGCGAGTCGAGGTAAGCTTCAAGGCGCGTCATTTGCTCAAGGAGCAGTGCGAGAGTATCCGGGGTGGGATCGAGATTGCTCTGCTGAGAGCCTGGGTCGGGGGAATCAGGAGGCGAAACAGGAGGAGAGTCGGCATAGCGAGTTTTCAGCGCCATTTCGACAGAGGGCGAAAAAGAAAGAGCTGAATAAAAAACAGGCAGCGGTAAAAACCGCTAGCCGGACTCGTGCCTAACAGTGGTTTCAGAGAGACGGCATGATGCCCGCCGACCCCTCGGCCTGTAGCCCCGGGGTGTCTCAAAGCACCTTGCTGTATACTCCACCCAGTGTGGGGCACAAGTCGAGGTCAAGGCCAAGACAGGTGGAGCGCTGCGCTGGCGGCTGAGTCGCTAAGATAATATAAAAATAAAAAAGGTAAGCTAGGGCTGGCGTGCAACCTGTGGATGCGTATTCACCCGATAGTGCGCCCCCCCGTTCTCCAACTTGGACATGTGTGCACCCTGTCCACACACGACGAGTGCGTCGGTGTGGGTGGCTGGCTCTTGCCTTCGAGTGGCTGACTTAAGAGGGGTGGTGGCGGGTTTTAAATCGCAGTTTATACAGGCGATACCGCCGACTACAAGGTGAAAGTACTAGGTATCTATAGAAACTTGCCTTATGCGGGAGAGTTGTCGATCGTGGCTTGCCGAACCAGGTTGTCGCGCGTGAGTGACGTGAGGCGAGGGCCCATAACCTATTGAACCATGCAAACACAGTTAGTGTGGAAGATAACTTACGCATACGTACTTACAATCACAGTCCCGCAAACGGAACAGTTACGGCTACAACCAGCCTACATGCGTGGTGTCGGGACAACAGAAGTGTGAGAGCTGTAGCCTAGCGACAGCTCTGTACCGAGTCAAACAGTTTATCGGTATGTCCGACCTAGACATGTACTAATCATATCTAGAGTAGCTTACAATAGCTATCTGCAACTAATACGTATGCAGTATTACTTACAACACTGCCATGTAGAGTAATGTAGTCGGTGGTTGAGACCCCGTAGAGGTGTTCGCATGTGTCGACAAAGGTGGAGGGCATACCGAGTTGTCTCATGTGTTTGAACCTGTTGTGAGATCCCCGTGGTGGGCACGATAATGGACACATCCGTACGTTGTACTCCGGGGGAGTCTTGGCCCTACTATCTCGCCAATAGTGAATGTACTGCGGGAGCCCGTTGCTCGGGCAATACGGGGGTATATATATGAGATATATCCCCAATGGGAACCGACTTTTAGGCGCGGTACTTGGTTACGGCGTATGACTCCGGACACGGAGGTGCCGGGTTTGACTCCCGGTGATGGCATTTCCGTGTAACCCTTTGACAGGTTATGGGCCCTCTAGCTGCTAGTTGTTGGAGTCATTTGTCTTGACTGGAACCTAGAGCTTGCTTCTCGAAGAGTGGTAGACCTTTGTGGTGTCGCACGATACGTGAGGTGCGGCTGGCTCACAAAGTGGCTGGCTCTTGCTTGTGTTTGTAGCTTTACTTCGATACCCGGCTGGTAGCGACTTGTTTGTGTGGCTTGGAGCCGGCTTGAACCCCCGAACGCCGACTCGTGTGACGTGAAGATCGGCTTGCTTTTCTTTGTTATAGCTTGGCGCTTTCTGGAATTTTATTCGCTTCCGGAGCTTGTCACCCGCCAGTTTCTTTTCTCGTGAAAGCCGATAGTGGTCCGGCTGAATTTTTGGAAAGGCATCTTACCACAAGTGTACTAGCACTCATGTACGACGTCACTTGACCTACCTTCTGAGACTCGTTTCTGATTGCCTTGGCTGTATATACTCCGGGAGTACAAGTGCGTCTTCGGTCAGCCCTTTGTCGTCTCCTTTTCTGAGCCGTGTTGCCCGCCTCTTCACCGGTACTTGGTGCTTTTCTTGTTGGCATTATTCCTGATTTTCTGGTTCTCTTGCGAGCGCATCCGACGTACCTGATATGGACTCCGTGAAACTACCCAAGTTCAGTGGGGAGAGACGACATTTTGACGTGTGGAAGAAACGTTTTCGTGCATTTGGCTTGATGCAAAAGTGGGCTCCGGCTTTGTCGTCGGATGGTGCCGCTTCCTCTCAACAACAAGTCGACATGTACTCCACATTGATTCTTGCGCTGCCGGAGGACGACCTTTCCATTATCGAGAATGTTAGCGAGGATGACAAGACCTGCGGCCACACTGCGTGGACTGCGTTAGTCAATCATTATGAGGACGATGGTATTTACCGGTGTACGGAACTATTGCAGGACTTGAAGACGCCGCAAGCGGACGGCGAGAGCGGCATTCAATATCTGAACCGGTTAGTTCGACTGCAACGACAGCTTGCCCGAGTTGGGGACGTCGTCCACGACCGGCGTATCATCATGTACTTGGTGAAGGGTTTGCGCAGCGAATACCACTCCATCACCGACACGTGGGACGTACACGACCTCAGCATGGATGCCGTCAAGCGTGATCTTCGTCACAAGGGCATGCGCATCGAGAGTCGCGCGCAATCACATTCAACGGAGCCCCCAACGCCTACGGCTTTTGCAGCGTCTCATGATGACTCAACGACTGAACTTTTGAAGCGGCAAGTCTCCGAGCTCCAAGACCAACTGAAATCTCTTCAAGGAGCTGCGACTACTCGTCGTACCTCATATGGCAGAGGCGGAGCGAGAATTTTTCGTGGTGTTTGCTATGGCTGTGGTAAGAAGGGCCATCGCAGGTCCGAGTGCCCCGTCAACAACACCGGAGGTAACTTTGCGCAAATGGACTCCCCGGTTGCTTTTCCGGCGGTCATGGACGTGACAGCCACCCCTGCGAGGCCATTCTCCGAGGCTCGACACATGTTCGAGCGCGATGGGGAAACGTGGATGTGGTTGGCCGACAGCGGCGCCAGCCATCACATGACTAGTGTGCGCCGTGTCTTCTGTGAGTATCGAGCGCTCACCGACCGGCTTTGGGTGAAGGGTATCAGCGCCCGCGCTGTTGGAGTGGGCTCGGTCCGAATCATTGTGAAGGCTGAAGATGGAGAGGAGATTCCTGCCACGCTAAAGAATGTGCTCCACGTTCCTGAGCTATCCCGTCGTGCGTCGTGGTCTTACCATCGACTTTTCAGCCTCACCCAAGCTCGGAGACAAGGTCATTCTGTGGTGTTAGCTGATCCCACGGACCACCTTCGTCTTCATGCCGGTCATGGTGGTGGCGTGGTGGTTCCGTTGGAGCGCGCGCATTTATTGGTGTGGTTGCCGGCGCGGGTTGCTTCGTCGAATCCTACCGCTTCGGTCGCCACTGCGACATTGGAAAAACGGCTGTGGCATTCCCGACTCGGTCACCTTGGCGAGGCGCAATTGGACGGGCTCTTGGCCACTCAGGTGGAGGGTGTGGCGTTTTCTGCGTCGGAGAAGTTGGGCTTCTGTGAGACGTGTGCTGTGTGTAAGTCGCACGTCCGCCGTATCTCTCGTGAGCCCGCTGACCGGAACGTTGGTGTCTTTGAGGTCCTCGGCTTAGACTTCTGCGGTCCTATGAGTGTTCCATCCTTGGGAGGACGGCGGTACAGCTTGTGTGCGGTTGATTTCCGGAGCCGTTTCATGCTGCATGATGCGGTCCGCTCCAAGGATGAGGCTCCCGCCTCGTTCCGTCGCATGTTGACTATTATCCGTTCTCTTGGGCACACGGTTCGTCGTCTTCGGGTGGACAATGACACGGTGTTCTTAGGTGCTGCCTTCCGAAACCTCTTGGATGAGTTCAACATCGCTGTGGAGATCACTGCCCCTTACGCGCATTGGCAACATGGCCGGATTGAGCGGCAGTGATGGGGGACGTTGGTCCCGATGGCGCAGTCAATGATCCGGCAAGCCGCGCTGCCTAAATCGTATTGGGCTCTAGCGATGGTCGCTGCGGTGCATGTCCGCAATCGTGTGCATAGTAGCGGAGCCGGCGGTGTACCTTTCACCTTGGCGACCGGTAGACGAGCTGATTTGAGCTCCATGCCGGTCTTCGGCTGTCCGGCCTATGTCCACGTTGACAAGTCTCAACGCCGCAAACTTGACGATCGCGCGTGGAAGGGTGTCTTTGTGGGCTATGCTTCCGAATCACCTGCGTGGTTGGTGTACAATCCTGCTACTCGTCGGGTGGTGAGCAGCCGTAACGTGGTGTTCGATGAGGCTGCAGTCCTCTCCATGGGGGACAGCAATGCGGAGCAACGCAATGATGATGAAGAGGACAGCATCCCGCGCACCATGTGTAGCGAAGAACGGGATGCACCTTCGGGGGAGTCGCCGCTACGGGAGTCGCTACAGCATTCCGGGTCGATGGAAGATGAACATGACATGCATTCGGGGGAGACTCCACGGCCAAGGTATAATCTTCGATCCACTGCCGCACCACAGCAATGCGTACCCAGTCCAAGGTATAATCTCCGTTCAGCGGGCGCTCCGGGAGATGGATGGACTGCGGGAAGTGCCGCAGCTATTAAGTCAGCCAGCAGCCCGACCGTTCAAGAGCCGGTGTCATACAAGCAAGCGCTGAGGAGTCCCCAATCGGGGGAGTGGGAGGCAGCTATCAAGAGCGAGTACGACTCACTTGTATCTCGGAAAACCTGGACATTGGTCCCTTGTCCTGCCGGTCGCAAACTCGTAGATTCCAAGTGGGTGTTCAAGCTGAAGCGCGATCCCAATGGACAGACTGCAAGGTACAAAGCAAGACTTGCGGCTCGCGGGTTTACTCAGGAGAAGGGTGTGGACTACCACGAGACCTTCGCTCCCACAGTGAGGGTGACTTCTATTCGGACGTTGCTCGCGCTTGCTGCTTATAATGATTGGGAGGTGGAGCAGCTTGATGTGGTGACGGCATTTTTGGAGGCCGATATCGAGGAGGAAATCTACATGAGGCAGCCGGAAGGATTCCGTCACTTCGACATCAATGGAGAGGAGCGAGTGTGCTTGTTGAAGAAATCATTGTATGGCCTCAAGCAAGCTCCAAGGAACTGGAATAAGACCATCACAGCATGGCTAGAGGAGTATGGCTTTACCCAATCCAAGGTGGATCCCGGCATTTACGTCTTCATCAAGGAGGGTGAGCTTTATGTCTTGGCGTTGTACGTGGACGACAGCATCATCGTCGGACCAGCGGGTAGCTTCATCGTTGGGTTCAAGTCGGCTTTCGGCGAAAGATTCAACGTGCAAGACCTCGGTCCAGTGTCTTGGTTGCTTGGCATGACTGTCGAGCGTGAACGTGGCAGCCGCACCATCAGGATTGGACAACAACAATACGTCTTAGATATGTTGGAGCGCTTCAACATGATGGGCTGCAAGCCAGTGGGCTCACCTATGGCAGTCGATGCTTTGAGCAATTGTGTGGAGACGTCGACATCAAGGTTGCCCCCCGGTCTAGTGCCGTACCAAAGCTTGATCGGCAGCTTGTTGTACGCTTCCGTAAGCACACGGCCCGACATCACCATGGCTGTTAGCCACCTCAGTAGGTACATGTCCGACCCCTCTCAGTCACATTGGGAGCAAGCCAAGAGGGTGCTTCGCTACCTCAAGGGGACCGCAGAGTCGGTGTTGATGTACGGTGGCGCACCCGCATCAAAGCTGGTGGGATGGTCAGATTCTGACTACGCTAGTGATATTGGCGAGCGGCGCTCTCGCACGGGGTATGTGTTCATGCTCAAAGGTGCAGCGGTGAGCTGGAAAAGCCAGCGGCAACAAACTGTGGCGTTGTCGACAGCGGAGGCAGAGTATATGGCGCTGACTGCGGCCACTCAGGAGGCGATGTTTTTGAAGCAACTACTCCACGAGTTTCACCAAGACTCCGGGTCTCCCATCACAATTCACGAGGACAATCAGAGTTGTATTGCACTCAGCAAGAATAGCATGACGACCGGACGCAGCAAGCACATGGACGTGAGGTACCACTTCTGTCGGGAGAAGGTGGAGGGCGGAGATATCGAGGTGCAATATTGTGCGACGGAGAAAATGCTTGCTGATGTGCTTACCAAGCCATTAGTGAGTGCAAGGCATAGCAAGTTGTGTAATGCCATCATGGGATTGCCTGCGTAGCAAGGGGGAGTGTTGCGAGACATGGTTTTGTGTGATATTCAAGTTGCTACACAGCAATGTTGGTCAAGTAGCATCGTGATAGTACGGCTGTGCCTCAGCACTATAAGATGATAAGCCAATCAACAATAGAGAGGATTAGGTTGCTGATGGTGGCAAGTTGCTGAGCGTTAGATATCATCTAAAGGCTCAGAATATATGTTGGCGTGTGCTCACCACAAGGTGAGTGCGTGTCCTGTGATAGGCAAGTGCTAGGCACTTGCTGAGGGTGAGATGACATGCAGTGTCACTCACCGAGTGTAAGCATTCCTTATTGCCCCCTCAACTTTGATAGGTTATGGGCCCTCCGCGTATGACGCGGGTTTGTAGGGTTTGACCGGAGTCGATGGGATGGTGTCCATTAGGGGGAGTGTTGTGAGATCCCCGTGGTGGGCACGATAATGGACACATCCGTACGTTGTACTCCGGGGGAGTCTTGGCCCTACTATCTCGCCAATAGTGAATGTACTGCGGGAGCCCGTTGCTCGGGCAGTACGGGGGTATATATATGAGATACATCCCCAATGGGAACCGACTTTTAGGCGCGGTACTTGGTTACGGCGTATGACTCCGGACACGGAGGTGCCGGGTTTGACTCCCGGTGATGGCATTTCCGTGTAACCCTTCGATAGAACCTGATGCGGTGGTCCGCGGCGTTGAACGCGCCTTTGAAGTCCGCGTACATGATGTAGATGTCTTTGTTGTGAAGTTTTGCGTCCTCCATCGTCATGATGATGGGGGAGAGGGCGTCGTGGATGCTGCGGTGTTGTCGGAATCCGTCTTGTTGGTCACTGAGAATGCCGAGGGTTTCGGCGTATTTCGAGCCTGCTTCTTTGATTAGTGCTGTCCATAGTTTAAGGAGGTTATTCATGAGGGCGATAGGGCGGTAGTTGTCGAGGAGGGTGGGGTCACCTTTTTTATGTAGCAGGCATGTTTTGCTGTGGGAATTGTGGGGTGTAGGAATTGTGGGCGAGGAGGGAGAGGAGAGAGAAGAGGGCGGAGCGGGTCGCCGGTGGTAAGAATTTGATTATTTCATTGGGGATACCGTCGGGGCCGGGGGCTTTGCCTGTGCCTAGGGAGTTAAGGGTTTTATCGAAAGTGTCGCGGGTAATCATGTCGGCGAGGGTGAGAGAGGGGTCTCCGCGAGGTTCGATGGTAAAGTTGTCGGGGTTGTCCACCCCCCTAATACGGTGACCTCGGCCTGCTCAGTTGCCCGCCGATGGCTCATCAGTAACATCAACAGGATCGCTGACCTGCCTATCCGCGTGAAAAACTCGATCGGCCGTGAACTAGCGCACTACTCACGCTGGTCGGCACGCTACACCAGAACCCCTCACCCGTCAGCCCGTCCGTGTCATGATGCTACCCCCCTACCCGCCGAACTCGCACCGGGCTTTCAGGAGATACGACTTGATATCCCTACCTCATGTGCGGCAACCGGTCTCCTGTACCAGCTTACTTCGTAGCAGCGAGTACTCCGTACGCCCGGTCCGACACCACCCACCGCATCACTCCCCCCCCCTATGATGGCAAAACTGAAACAGCTGATAGTCCCGTTCCATAGAGCTGCTTCGACCCCCCCCGACCTCAGGCCCCCGGATTAAGCTTCGCTCCCCCTTGTTCACCGACATATCCGGCCGAGAAGCGATCGTCCTCCTACATGACCTTTTCACCTCACACATGTCGACCGAGCTCGCGCCCACTAGTTCCACCCAGACGACCCCACCCCCCAGTCAAGTGGAAGACCTGCCTGAATCGGTAAAACTCCTCCTCCAATTCGCGGACGCGATCCAGCCCGTGGAGGACCCCTCCCGGATCGAGAACGACCCCTCCTCTCTGTGGGTAAATATCCTCCACCTGCCCAATAACCCCATATTTTCACAATCAGGTAGAGTTCTTTGAACTTATTTCCTACTTCACTTCACGAACCTGTACCCCCTAGCCCCCATCTACACAAAATCACCATCACACCCCCCCCGGTCACTGGACACGTCCCAGGAACGTCTTGGGCTTACACATGCCTCACCAATGTCATTATCCAACCCCGTAACACCCTCTCCCTACCATGCATCAACGCTGACGGCGTCATTCCCACCACTCACTGGTTATACACGCTCTTTCATCAAACATCAAAGGAGTTCACAGCGCATTACACCCCTTTCCTTCCAACCCCCACACATCTTTTGACCCCACACAACACACATCACTCCAAAAATTCCCCGACGGCTCCTACTCCCGCTCCCACCCCTCCCCCTCTCCCATCATCAACAATTAATCCAGATCTCCCTCTCCACATAGATGTACTGCATCCTCGTTTCCACCAACGGCACAGCCACTATCCCCCTCCGCCACACATACATCCACAGAGACGCACCCACCCACTCCTCATATACCCTCACCATCAAACCCCACCACTACACCATATTCGGACGAGCTCGCCTCTCCGACCCTGCCTTCACCACCACCCCCTCCCCCCCACCTCTCACACATACCAAATACTACATCCTCTTCCGCAACTCCCCCTCCCTCCTCCTCCAATGGGCCCACCATCTGCAGACTTGTGACGTCTCCCCCAAGTGGCAAGCCGAGAAGTCCGACTTCACGATGCTGGTCGACGACGACGACGCTCCCCTCGACCTCACCACCCTCCCCGAAATACAACTCTCCACAACCACCACTGCCCCCACCCCCACCCAGTCCACCACCCTCCACCACTCCCAAACTCCCCACCCCGCACCTTCCTCCACCCATGCCACCCCCTCACACACCTCGCCTCCCTCCCCCACCCGCCAACAGCCCCACCCCACTCCCGCACCCCTCCCCACCACCACCGACGACACCACCGACCCCATGGACTCCTCTTCCTCCCCCTCCCCCACCCCATCACCACTCCCACCCACACTCGCTCCGCCGCTCCCCTTCCCTCCCCACACGCTCCCTCCCTACTTCCCCCGCCCCACCATCCCTCCCCCCACTCAACTCCCCCCACCCCCCCCTCGCCCGACCAGAGGCTCTCCCCCTCTCACAACCGCCCCACCACCGACCAATCTCTCAAACCCGCTTCCCCGGCCGGAATCTCCAAGCCCTCTAGGCCCTCCCGCAAAAAACCCTCCCCCCCCCCCCGCACCCCTGCCTCAACCCTCCCCCCAACCCCACCGCCCCCCCCCCCACCTTGCACACACCCCCTTCTCCACCTCCCCCTCCGCCTCCTCTCCCTCCCTCCACCCTTCTCCCCTCCCTCTCCCCCCCCACCCAGAAGCCGACGACGACTACACACTCGACGAACTCACGGACATGCTGGAGGCCGACCTAGAAGAGACCCATAATCCCTCCTCCGCACATCCTCAGCCCAACGCCTCCCCAATGTCACCCCCGGCCTCAGCGGCCGAACACCATCATTAGTCCCCCACATGACAACCCAGAGGTTAGACCCCACAACTCACCCCTCACCCCTCAGCCTGACATCCGCAGCCACACTGTAAACACCTCGCTACAAACTACTCTACCGTCCCACTTTTCCCCGCGCACCTGCAGCACCAAACTACATAATTACCTCTTCGACCTCAATCTCGAACACGGACTACCCACCCCCATAGGCTCCCTCGACTCCTCCGCGGTGCTCTTCTTTCAATGGGGTCACTACCATGAACTATCCAACCTTTATTGCATTGCTGAATCGATCGCCAGACTTCACTCTACTACATCTTCCACCTATACTGTAATCACCAATAACGTAGATAACTACCACCATAACTTACAATTCCCTAGCCACTGGACCAACCTCTTCAACAGAGGCACACCTCCCATGCCGGGCACACCTACTCACCCCCTCCTCGTTCTCACATGGCAACACTCTCACTTCGGTCTCCTCCACATAACCCCCTCCTTTGCCACCTGGATCGACTTCCTCCATCACCCCCCCTCCCTGCCTCCTCGCTCGCTCTCTTGACCTCATCGCTGCCTGGAACTCCTCCCCCCCCCGCCCATCGATTGATTCCGCTTACTCAACCCCCCTCGCCAAAACGACGCTTCCCACGCTTGGTCATGTGGCACCCACGTACTACTACACTCCTACTTCATCATCACTCCACCCCCCAACCAGACATACACCCCCCCTTCATTCGACCCCTGCGCCACCGTCTATACCCTACACTCGCTCCTATGGCACCACGCCTTCCGATCCACTCCCCTCCCGGTCGGCCGACCCCAACAGCTCGCCACCCTCCACCCCCCTCCAACCCTCTCCCCCTCTCCGCTTTCACACCCAACCACCCCATCCCTCCTCCCCCAACCCCGCCATCAATCCACCCCCCCTCCCTCCTCCCTCTCGACCCCCCCCTCCACTCACGATTAGGCTGACGAATCTCCCAACCCCCCCGCCTCCCTACACTCCCCCATCCCCCTACATCACGCTGACCAACCCATACACCTTATCACCCTTAACACCCGCGGCCTCCACACCTCCATCATGGACGTTGAACACCTCAACACCACACACCACCCTGACATCCTCATTCTTACCGGAACCGACCACACCACCCACAAATCCCGCTGGCGTATCGCCCTCCCCCACTACCTCCTCAAAAGCTCTCACCCGTCATACTCACCTGTGCCCCTCCCCAACGCAGGCGTCCTCGTCGCGGTCCGCCGGGCCTCGTTCATGTCTGCCACTGTCCTAACCCCACCCCCCCCCACCTCATTGCTCACATTACTGGCCTCATCCTAATCCCCCACTCAGGCACCACTTACCCCCTCCTCGGAGCTTACATGCCCCAGCTCCACAACACCAGCCTGACCCGCCTATACGTAGAAGTCGCTGCCTAGGGCCTCCGCCTGGCGGACGCCTACCCGTCCCACCGAGTCCTCTGGGGAGGCGACTTCCAATCGACCACCACGCAAGGTTATAGCAACCCCGCCTTGACCTCCTTACTCGAATCCCACATGCATCCACTCCACCCCCCCATTCCTACCTTCCCCCGCAGCGGGGGATGCCTCGACCACTGGCTCACCACTCCCCCCTCCCCCCTAAGCCCTAAACCCCATGCATGCTCGGTATTCGTCTCGCCCTCACACTTTACGGACCACTCCGCGGTCCACCTAGTTATTCCCGCCCCCTCCTCTCTTATCGCTCACCCCCACTCGGCCCAACACCTACGTCACACCACACCACTCCACACACAAACCCTTTAAACTTCCCCTCCAACCACACCACATACAAGCATACCGGAATAGCACGCCCTCCCTCATCAACCAAACGGCCTCCCTCCACGCAGAAATTATCAATACAACCCCCTCCACGGCCACTCCCGATTCCCTCGACACCATTGCCTCGAAATTTACCACACTCCTCTCCCAACACATGGACCATGCAGCCACCATATGGCCCCTCCTACCCCCTAAAAAGCCCCGCCCAACTCCCTCGTCCTTTGCCCCCACCTGGCTAAATAAAAAAACACGCAAACTCATACGCAACCTACGCCGATGTAGCACCAACAGTGGCCCCTTTCCCCTCGCCCAATCCCTCATGACTACTACTGACTATCTCTCCCCTACCGACATCAAACACCAATGTCAGGCACGCATACGCCACCTACTACGCGCTAACACCACGAACATTCTGAAGAAAATTAAAACACGCTCAAATGCTGCCTACGACGCCTGCCCTAAGTCCTCCCACCGTCGCTTGAAAATTAAAAGCGGCCTCCTCCCCCCAACCACCGCAACCTCGACTCTCCACCGCATAACCAAACCCGACAAAACCACCGCGACCTATCCACCCGCCGTCCTAGACGCGATACACTCTCACTTCACCACTGAACTCGGACGTGCCACCCCACCCGACCTACCCATCCCCCCTTGGGAACACCCAAATAACCCCGACAACTTTACCATCGAACCCCGCGGAGACCCCTCTCTCACACTAGCCGACATGATTACCCGCGATACCTTCGACAAAACCCTCAACTCACTAGGCACTGGCAAAGCCCCCGGCCCGGACGGCATCCCCAACGAAATTCTCAAGTTCCTACCTTTAGGGACCCGCTCCGCCCTCTTTGCTCTCCTCTCCCTCCTCGCCCGTCATTCCTACACCCCCCCAGACAGGTGCCACAGTACAACATGCCTGCTACATAAAGAAGGTGACCCCATCCTCCTCGACAACTACCGCCCCATCGCCCTCATGAACAACCTTCTTAAACTTTGGACCGCACTAATCAAAGACGCAGGCTCAAAATACGCCGAAACCCACGGCATTCTCAGTGACCAACAAGATGGCTTCCGACAACACCGCAGCATCCACGACGCCCTTTCGTCCATCATCATGACATTGGAGGACGTGAAACTCCACAACAAAGACATCTACGTCATGTACGCGGACTTCAAAGGAGCATTCAATGCCGCGGACCACCGCATCATGTTCAAACACATGAGACAACTCGGTATGCCCCCCACCTTTGTAGACATATGCGAACACCTCTACGGGGTCTCAACCACCGACTACATTACTCCTCACGGCCCCACCCCATCCATCGACATAAATCGCGGAACCCTACAAGGTGACACCCTCTCCCCATTTCTATTCACCATGTTCCTTGAACCCTTTCTCCGCTGGCTCACCGTGGGCAGCCGGGGCTACCGCCCAGGCCCCCCCCCACCACTAACGCCGACCCCACAGAACCTACAGCCACATACTTCGGCCACGGATTCGCCAACGACCTCAGCCTCGCCACGGGCTCGACCCCTAACATGGCCATCCAACTCAGGAAACTCTCCCTCTTCAGCGCCTACACGGGTATGACCGTCAACATCTGAGAATGCTGCATTACCGGAGCCCTTTGGCGTACATGCAACGCCCTTTCCCTTGCCAACACCACGCTCCTAGCCTCCCGCCTTCATTCAGTGTCCGTCACCGTCAACTCCACCCCGGCCCCCATCCCCTCAATCGGCCCCTCAAACACATACCGCGTACTAGGGGTCGAACTCAACACCTCCCTCACCTTCACCAAACACTGGCACGAACTGAAACGCACTACCGCATCCCTCATCACCGCCCTCTCCACCTCCCTACTAACCCAATCCCGCAGAATACGCGTCATCCGAGGCCCCCTCATCGGAAAACACTTCACCCTCCAGCTTGGCCTCTTTACCGACTCCCAACTGGACACCCTCGAAGGTCAAGTATGCCGCGCCCTCCACTCCGCCGTCTCCTCGGTACGTAACCTCCCCAGCACCGCCCTCCACCGACCCACCTCAGACATGGGTTACGGCCTCCCCTCCCTCAAAGCCCATGCCGCACAGCTCACTGTCTGTCACCTCCACAAAGTCATGAACTCCCCCGGATATAGAGGCCACATGGCCAGAGCCCACATACAAACCATCTCCACCACATACTCCCACTGGCCCACTGAATCGATCATGTCAAACAGATTCTCCCCACCCACACTAAGAAGCCTAGTACGCGCCCAGCGCGATGCTGGCACTATGTTTCACAACATTCCTCCCCTCTCCCTCACCAACCCCATTGCCTCCACAATCCGCACCCACTTCACCCGTCAGGACGACGCTCTCCTTGCATCACTCAGAGACAGAGCCACACACATCACAGACCCTCACACATACAAGCAGGCATACTGCGACTTCTCACCCCGAAAAACACACGCTTCCCTCCTCCCCCGTCTTAATCCCCTTTGGCAAAATCACATAACCAAATGGCCACAAGTCCTCCTCCGCGCCACCCCTTTCTCCTTCATTCCTAAATCCTGCAAATCCATCTCCAAACTCACGGGGTCCACCGATTCACTCTCAATCCCAATTTGCCTTCTTGCCGCAATCCTTACCGAACCCTCCGACACTATCCACAGCCGCCTCCCCGTCACCGACCTCACCTCCAAACAAGCATCCCCCCCCACCACTCTCCACTCCTCTTGGATTCCCCTCCTTACATCACACCTCCCCCGCCCCCCTCCCACTCTCTCCCCCGACACCCACACCTCCCGCACCAAAAACTACCCCCCATTGCACCCATCACGCACATAGACACAACATACCTCACCCCCTCAGACCACCACTTTCCCCCCTGCGACGTTACGCGCATCATTTCCAAACACAAGGACACAGAATACGGACAAACACAATACATGGTCGAATGGGCCCCGGAACACCTCACGGCATGGGACATACAACTCCAACTTGACGACGGCTTCCGCCTCATCTCGTCCACCCCCACATCGGTATGCCTCCCCACCCCCACCCCCGCCGATTGCTCCATATGTCACAACCCCCTGCACACAGAACCCACCTCCACCTGCTGCGCATGC
Source organism: Tetraselmis chui (assembly GCA_026401115.1). NCBI lineage: Eukaryota > Viridiplantae > Chlorophyta > Chlorodendrophyceae > Chlorodendrales > Chlorodendraceae > Tetraselmis > Tetraselmis chui. The sequence continues at coordinate 140,937 of JAPMLY010000707.1, forward strand.
CCGCACTTTGCCGTCCATTCCCAATGCCGCCCCGCCCAAGGTCCCGCCACGTGGCAGTGCGACTGGTGCGCTCGCGGCAAACAACACGACCTCACCCGCCTCCACGAAGTCCAGTGGGCGCCATGCCTACAACTACACGACACCATCAGTGAGACCCCCTCCGGCCCCACCGCCCTCAATGCATTTAATTCCGGCTTTGTCCCCTCCACGACACCCATCCTGCCAGAACCCGGACCCCCTCCATGGATGCACCCCCTCATCACATTCAACCACGACCCCATCCATCCCGACCTGTACATGCTCCCTACCGGGAAATTCGCCATTCACACACACCCATCACTACACGACACCACTATACTATGCACTCCCGACGGCCGCGCGGTCACCACCCTTAGTGGACCCCGCGCCCATCACCTATTCCAACTCTTCCGCCCAGACCTCTCACAGCACACGTTCGAGGAGGAGGTCTACCACCTCCTCACCCGCCTAGGTTCTCGCTCAGAAATCCACTTCCCCACACCCGCCACCACCACCCGTAATAGATGGGCCACTAGAGAGGACCTCCTCTCGGCTCTCCGCCACACATTCCACATACAGACAAAACTCTACTCCGACCCCCTCAATAAATCACTCCACTCCCACACATACCACTCACTTTACCCCGAAGACATAGTCTTCTCATCCAGCGGCAGTAATGCCCCACACACATGGCACGGCACCAACATCGCCAACCACGAATACGACCACGAATGCATGCGCCGCGCCATGGAACATGCAATCACCTGCGCACACCTCACAGCCTCTCACACACCCAGCGCAACCATCCTCATCCTCCCCCGCTGGGAACACACACACCCTACCGCCACTCCAAATACATCAACTCCCCATACACACAAACACCACCTCTACACCCTTCCCAACGACGCAAACACCTTCCTACCCCGTGACCAACACACAGGCCAACCCACTCCCACCCCATTCGGAACACGCTGGATGGTCGACATCTATTCCGTCGCTAACCCCCTTGTTTTATCCACCCTACCCTCACACACAGCCATGACCGCACTCCACAACACACTCGAGTCTATCTACGACACACACCTCCCCAACCCCACCATCACCGTCCCACCTCCACACCTTACCGACTCCTACTCACTACACTAAGCAGGCATATACCATCTCCTTCCCAACCCTACTCACCCCCTTACCTAACTCCTCCATGAACGCATGCAACTAACATACCCCCCCACCAGAGTAATTCTTGCTTGGAATTGGCAGGACTTCGTATACACTAACGGCTCCAAGAAAGGAGGCAGCTCCCCCCTCGGAGCAGCCGCCACCCACCCCGCCTCGGACACCCGCATCAAAATTCTGGCGACATCTACCCCTCCCTCCCACCCTATCAATCGAGCTGAATTAGCAGGCATTGACATAGGACTCCAACTAGGCCATACCTACCTCCTTACAGAAAGTGCGTGCTCCCTCCGCCTCATACAAGGATACTTAAATTGCCCATCCGCTTATAGACACAACATCCACCGCGACACCCTCTTATCTATCACAAACACCCTTAAAACCCGATGCGAAGCAGGAATCCGTACACACCTCGGTAAAATAAAAGCCCACAACCACTCCATCGGCAACGACCTCGCACACACCCTCGCCAACCAAGTAGCGGATGGCCACCCACCCGATACTACATACACCACATGCTCAAACGTGTTAGTAGGCCATTGGACTTGGCCAGACACCCTCATTCCACAAACCCAAGGGGAACCCATACCCTACAGATACAACAACCTTAAAGCCGACGCGCACACCCACAGCATTAAACACACACATACACCCCTCTCACAAACATCCAAACACGGTGCCCTCCTCGCCCGCGCAGCGGCAGATGGTGCCGACCTCACCTTCCACAAAAATCTCACAACACTCACCAACACACAATTCACACACAAGCAAGAATTCATGTGGGGAGTCCACAACACCCGCTTCCTCACACACAACCCCACCTTACGCTGCCCCATGTGTGGACAATTCACCAGCAACGGACACATGGCCGGTAACTGCCCCACCATGTCTGGCCTAAGGCAAGACCGCCACAACACCGCGCTACAACTCCTACTCTCCCTCTTGGAACGCCACAACGGCGGTCGCTGGGAGACCATCACTGCAAACTTCGGTAACAAACCCATCAAATCTTTCACCCACCCCACTCCCCCCCACACCCCTCTTGACTGTCACCCCCCCCCACCCCACCCACATGCCTACCCGCCTCGTTGCGGCTGACGAAGGTCTTTCGCCAGACTCCCTAACCTCGTGCCCCGCCATCCTCCCCCCCGAGATTCTCCCCCCCGCGCTACGACCCCCGGCGCAGAAACTCGATTTTATCCGCCTCCTCGAACCTCGCTTCGTCGGTCACACAAACGGCCGCCGCCGATACTCATCCATTAGGAAAATCCAAATAAGGGAGTGGAAGTATTGCACTAACCACAACCTCTTCCAAACAGCCCACTTGATTCGCGCCAAATACACACCCCTCGGAAACGCCATCCGCAACCACTGGCCAGGTACCGAAGTCGACATCCTCCCCGTCGTCATGAGCCGCACGGGCACAACGCACTCATCCACCATCGCAAGTCTCACCTCTCTCCCCACACTCCGCACCGACCCTCCTGACAAACTCATATCCAAAGCACGCCTCGACACGTCCCGCTTCGTCTCCCAACTCCATACGCACACTGTCCAATGGCTACATCATCTCCTACTTGTATACCGCATCAAATCCCGCACGACCTCTCGCCGCGCCTCCACACACTGCACCTTCTCGTGCCCCTAATTGCACACCGCCATCAACCCGCATCAGACCCTCCCCGGGGAGGAGTAAAACCCCTGAACACCCTTGGAGAGGTTGGATATAGGCGGTTAACGGTCTAGCCCTGACTTGTAAGTTCCATGTTTGACATAGTTGGGAGGGCCCAGAGACAGCAACCGGCGCATACGGTTTTTGGTGTAAAACCGGCGCATACGGTACATTTTGTAAATAATTTAAATTGCAATTTCATTGTCGGGGTTGTCCGGGAGTTCCCACGGGGGGTGGGCATTTCGTGAGGGGTGGCGCGGCTGAGTTCGGTGGCGAAGTGAGAGTGTACCGCTTCTAGGACGTCGGAGGGAGATGTTGCGGTAGTTTTATCGGGTTTGGTAATGCGGTGGAGGGTCGAGGTGGCGCTGGTGGGGGGTAGGAGGCCGCTTTTAATTTTCAATAGGCGGTGGGAGGATTTAGGGCATGTGTCGTAGGCCGTATTGGCTCGAGTTTTTATTTTCCTCAGCTTGTCTGTGGTGGTGGCGCGTAGGAGTTGGCGTATGCGTGCTTGGCACTGTTGTTTGATGGCGCCAGGGGTGAGATAGTCGGTTGTGTTAAAGAGGGCTTGGGTGAAGGGGAGGAGGCCGTTGTTCATACTACATTTGCGGAGTTTGAGTATGTGTATACGTGTTTTTTAGTAAGCCAGATAGGGTCGAGGGATGCCTGGGGTGGACGGGTTTTTTGGCGGGGAGGAGAGGCCATATGGTGGCAGCGTGGTCCATGTGGAGTGAGAGGAGTGTGGTAAATCGCGAGGCGAGGGTGTCAAGGGTGTCGGGAGAAGCCGAAGTATGTGGGGTGTTGATTATTTCTGCGTGGAGGGCTGCCGTTTTGTTGAGTAGGATTGGTGTGCTGGACTGATACGCTTGTATGTGGTCAAGTGTGAGGGGGAGTCGAAAGTTGAGCTTGCGCGTAGTGTGGTGTGTGTGGGGGTAGGTACGGGGGGGGGGGGATGTGCCATAAGAGAGAAAGGGGCGGGAACTACGAGGTGGATTGCGGAGTGGTCAGTGAAGTGGGAGGGGGGGGGGAATATCGAGCAAGAGGACGGTGGGAGGACGAGAGGCGTAGGGGGCGTGGTGAGCCAGTGGTCAAGGCAGCCTCCGCTGCGGGGGAAGGTAGGGATGGGGTTGTGGAGGGGATGGAGGTGGGATTCGAGTAGGGAGGTGAAGGCAGGGTGACATGTACCTTTAGTGGTGATCGATTGGAAGTCCCCTCCCCAGAGGACAAGGTGGTTCGGATGGTCGTCGGCGAGGCGGAGGCCCCACGCTGCGACTTCAGCATATACGCGGTTCAGTTGTGGGGCGTGGAGCCGGGGCATGTATGCTCTAATGAGGAGGTAGGGGGTGCCTGAATGTGGGACGAGTTTGAGTCCGGCGATGTGGGGGATGAGGTGAGGGGGAGGGGTTAGGACAGTGGCAGACTGGAACGATGCTCTGCGGACCGCAAAGAGAACGCCTGCGTTGGGTAGGGGCACATGTGAGTAGTAGGGTGGAGAGCTTTTGAGGAGGTATTGGGGGGAGGGCGATACGCCAACGGGATTTGTGGGTGGCATGGTTGGTTTTGGTGAGTATTAGGACGTCCGGGTTGTGCGAGGTAGAGAGGTGTTCGACATCCATAATGGAGGTGAGGAGGCCGCGGGTGTTCAGGGTAATGAGGTGGAGTGGTTGGGATGTGTGGTGTGGGAGGATGGGGGAGGGGAGGGGGGTGATGGGATTGGGAGGGTCGTCGGGGGGGCGGTTGACGGGAGGAGGTTGGGAGGGAGAGGGGAGGGGAGGAGGGGAGGAGGGGTAGGTGGTGGGGGGAGGGGCGGGGGCGGGAGCTAGGGGGGGGAAAGGAGGTGAGGGGGGTGGAGAGCGGTGAGTAGCTGGGGCCTTCCCACTGGGAGGGGAGTGGAGCGGAAAGTGTGGTTCCATAGTAGGGTGTGGAGAGAGTATACCGTGGTCTGGGGGTCGAAAGGGGGGGGTTGTACTCTTGGTTTGGGGGGAGTTGTGGCGATAAAGTATGTGTGCAGCAGGGCGTGGGTACCGCACGACCATGCTCTGTCGGTGTCGTTTTGGCGAGGGGGGTTGAGTGAGCGAAGGACGCCGACGGGTGGGGGGGGGGGGGGGAGGAGTTCCAGCTGGAAAGGAGATTGAGAGAGCGGGCGAGGAGGTCGGGCGGAGGGTGGTGGTGGAGAGAGTCAATCCAGGTGGCGGAGGAGTGGGTTAAGTGAAGGAGGCCGAAGTGAGAGTGTTGCCATGTGAGGACGAGGAGAGAGTGGTTTGGCGTACCCGGGTGGGGGGGAGAGCCCCAGTTAGAGAGGTTAGTCTAGTGGCAAGGGTATTGTGAGTTACGGTGGTAATTGTCGACTTAGTTATGACTGCATAGGACGCGGTGATGAATGTATAGGACGCGGTGGGAGTGGAGTGGAGTGGAGTGGAGTGGAGTTTTGTTAATGCGGTAGCAATGCAGTAGAGGCCTGAGAGATCATGGTACCGTCCCCATTGGAAGGAGAGGACCGCAGAGGAATCGAGGTAGCCGATGGGTGTAGGAAGGCTGTATTCTAGGTTTAGGTCGAAGAGGTAGTTATGTAAAGCTATGCAGTAGGTGCGGGAAGTAAAGCGGGCCGGGAGGGTTGACTGAAGCACGGTGTTTACAGTGTGGCGTCGGATATCGGGCTGGGGTTGTGGGGTTGGTTGTAGGGGCTAACCTCTGGGGTGTCTTGTGGGGGACTAAAGATGACATTCGGCCTTGTCGGCAGGGGGTGACTTGCGGGAGCTGTTGGGGCCGTTGGAGAGGGGGTGGCAGAGGGGAGGGTGCGGGTCTCCTCTAGGTCGTCCTCCAGCAGGTCGTCGTATTCATCGAGGGTGTAGTTATCGCCATCTTGTGAGGAGGGGGTAGGGGGAGGAGGGTGGGGTCGAGGGAGGGAGAAGGGACGGAAGAGGAGACCGGTGGGGGGTTGGGCGCGGGGGGTATGGGGGGAGGTAGTGTGTTTTGGTGTGGGGGTGAGGGAGGGGTGCGGGGGGCCGCGCGGGGGAGGGGATGGGGAGGTTTTCTTGCGGGAGGGGTGGGAGTGCTTGGCGATGCTGGCCTAGGGTGCGGGTTTGAGTGAGGGGTCGGTGGGGGGTCGAGGGTAGGGGGGGGGGGATTCCGCATGGTTAGTTGGGGGGGAGGTCGGAGGGTGTGGGGAGGCGAGTAGGGTGGGGTGGGAGGGGGAGTGGGCGGGGATGGGGGCGGGGAGGGTGGTGGAGGGGGGGTGGGGTTGGGCGTGGTTGTGGGGAGGGGTGGGGGAGGAAGAGGAGTCCATGGGTTCGGAAGAGTCGTCAGTGATGATGGGAAGGAGGGTAGGGGCTGTGGTGTGGGGGGGTTGGCGTGGAAGGAGGAAGTGGAGGCTGCGTGGGGGGTGAGGGAGCGGTGGGATGGCTGTGGGTGGGTAGGGGCGGGGGCCGGGGTGGTGGAAGAGAGCTGGATGTCGGGAAGGGAGGAGAGGTCAAGGGGGAGGTCCTCGTCTGCGGCCTGCATGTGAAAGTAAGAGGGCTCGAGGAGTCACTTGTCGGGAACGTGGGTGTCCTATAGGTGGCGGGTCCATTGGAGAAGGAGGGCGGGGGGGTTGCGGTAGAGGGTGTAGTTTTTGTGTGCGTGAGGGGAGGTGGGGAGGGGGCTGTGGTGAAGATAGGGTCCGAGAGACGGGCCCTACCGAAGGTTGAGTAGTGGTGGGGGGTGATGCTGAGAGTGCATGTAGATTGTGTGTGTGCTCCTTTGTGGATGAACGTGTGGTTGAGGGGTGTAGTGGCTGTGCCGTTGGTGGAGATGAGGATGCAGTACATTTCTGTGCTTAGGGATATTTTCTATGCTGGTGGTGATGGTGGGGGAGGTGGAGGGGTGTGAGCGGAAGTATGAGCCATCTGGAAATTTTCTCAGGGTTGTGTAGGGGGAAAGGTTCAGGGGGCTGTGGGTTGGGGGGTTGATGAAGGGGTGTGATGGTATGTGTATTCGTTGGCTGTTTGGTATAAGAGGGTGTATAACCAATGCGTAGGTGGAATGGTGCCGTCCGTGTGGATACAAGGGAGGGAGAGTGATTGGCGGGACTGGATGAGGACAGTTGTGAGGCAGGTGTCTGCCCATGAAGTGCATGGAACGTGTCGTGTGACCGGGGGGAGTGTGATGGTGATGGTGTGAAGGTGGTGATTGGGGGGTACGGGTTCGTGAAGTGAATATGAAAATATGTGCAGTGAAACTTGGCCAGATTGTGAATGAATGGGGTTATTGGGCATGTGGAGGATATTCCCCTAGAGGGAGGAGGGGTCGTCCTCGATCGGGATGGGGATGTCCACGGGCTGGAGGGCGTCCGCGAATTGGAGGACGAACTGGGCATGCTCAGGGAGGTCCTCGATCCGGCTTTGGGGGTGGGTCGTGGGGGCTGATCCGGCAGAAGTGAGTGCAATAGCTAGGCTAGAGGTGAGGAGGTCTTGTAGTAGGGCGACTGTTTCTTGGCCGGTGATACTAGTGAACATGGGGGAGCGGATCTTCACCCTTCGGCCTAAGATTGCAGGTGCTGAGGCATCTCGTAGGAATTGAATTTTCTGCCGTCGTAGTTTCGCCAGGAGGGAGGGGGAGGAGGCTGCGGAGGAAGGTGCTGGACCGGCCGATCGGAGTTCACGCAGGCGTGAAGCGAGTTGGTACATGAGGCCGACCGCGACGCAGGAGGTGGGGATATCAAGACGAATTTCCTGATAGCCTGTAAGAAGTTCGATAGGCAGGGGTGTGGTGTCGTTGCTTTTTGGAACTGTCGGGTGGTGAGTGCGGGTGGTGTTCGCAATCCATCGCGTGTTGTGGGCGAGTTCCCGGCCGATCATATTTTTGACGCGGTGGGGGAGATCGTCGAGGTTGTTGAGGCTTTCGAGGAGCCAGCGGCGTGCCACCGAGCATACCGAGGGTATCGGGTTCGAATGGTGAGTCGATTCCGGCAAGAAGACACCGTGAATCCAAAAGCGAGCAAGGTGGGAGGGGGTGGTCGAGTACTGGCATGTGAGGAGGTAAGAGCCGACCATGCGGGTAGAGAAGTCGTCGGCCGGCCCAAGGTCCGTGGTTGACCGGGGGGCTGCGAGGACCAGGGGGGTCTAGAGTCCACGTCGAAGGGGGAAGGGGTCTAGGGCGGTGGCCAGGTTCTGTTGGACTGGGGTCAGTTGGGGGACAGTGAGGAACGGGGTAAGTGGATGGCCCGCGAGTTGGTTTCTTGGATCGCAAAGAGCTGTGTATCGCCCGTGGTCCGGGGGGTCCGGCAGGAGCGCCTGCTTGTAGATGGGGGGAGGGTTAGAGGTCGAGGACATATCGATCGAGCTTGATTCCGAGTAGGGGAAAGAGTCAAGGGGGTTAGTTGGGTGTTTTCCAGTTGGTTTTCGAGTGGGTTGCGTGTGTTGGCGGCACACGACCATGCCCGATGGGACCTGGGTTTGTTGGATGTTGGCGGCGGACGGGAACGTCCGGACGCTCGGAGGGGCGCGGTGGGGCGCGCCGTTCCCCGGGAGGGGAACTTTTTGTAAGCGAGGGGTGTGATTGTTCATTCGTAGTACTGTGGCGGGTACATATTCGGATTTCGAAGTGGGTGGCGCGGTAGCTATCGGGGAGACGAAATTCAAAACTCTGAAAGTTGCGCCTTGTTATGTGTACCGTCTGGTGTCGCTACAGATCCACTGACCTGGGTGAGCTAGGCTCGGGAGGGCACAGGTGGACGGTGCATGTTGTTCAACGGGCCCTATGTCCACCGGTCTGTCGCTCAATGGGAGGCCAGGCCCAGAGCGAAGACGATCGGCGTTGCGCATTCGAGCTACCGACATGTCCCCGTCTTTGTGGTTCAATAGTACTTTAGTAGTACTTTGATTCCTTTTACTGTCTTTATTGACGGTGATTCCCTTGATCTTGAACCGTTCTCCGAGCTTGGCCTTGAACGATGCAAGCCATGCGGTATGATTGCATGCTGCACGGATGTCATCGACGTACAACGCGATCATGGCGAGGACGTGACCGGTGCGGAAGACGTAGATGCACGGGTCGGAAACGCATTGTTGCCACCCATGGTCGACGAGCCATGCACGGAGGAGCATTTGAACTCGCGGGGGGACTGCTTCATGCCGTATAGGCAACGCTTGAGGTGACACACTTTGGACGTGCCATCGCTTAAGCCGAGGGGCTGGCGGATGTACACGTCTTCCTTAATGGGTGCGTAGAGAAACGCAGTGTCGATGTCAAGTTGGCAGAGCTCAAGGTCGCGGGCGGCTGCGATGGCCAGAAAGAGACGCAGGCTTGCCGTGCGGATGACAGGAGAGAAGAGAACGTCTCAATGTAATCTAGTCCAGCGCGTTGGCTGCACCCTTTGGCGACGAACCGCGCTTTGAAGCGGGAGACGTCACCGGCGGTGTCAGCCTTGACTTTGTAGATCCACATGCTATTAACTACCATGCGACCAGGGGAAAGGTCAACGAGTTCCCAAGTGCCGTTGTCCATGAGGGAGGAGTACTCCTACCGCATAGCGGCTTGCCGCAGGGGGGCCTGGGCGTTGTCCAAGGCAACCCGGTACGATTTCGGTTCCACACACTCCCGGGAGGACAGGAGGGCGACGGCAGGTGCGATGTGCCGGCATATACAATGATAAGGTCGGGAACGTGAGGGTGTTCGAAGATGTCCTCTTTGGCTTTGCCATGTTCAGGGTCACATCACGCCGTCACGAAGGTCGAGGGGTAGTCGGACACGTGGGCAACCATTTCGCCGTAGCGTAGGGGATGAGAACGGAGCCGAGCTTGGCGAGGGGGTGCAGAAGGGGGGCAGGGGGTCTGGCAATGATATGTCGATAGGGTGGGATTGGGGTGAGGTGGCAGGTGCGTCATCCGAAGGGTCGGTGAAGGCCGAGTCGACGGAGAGCTGTGCGCCGAAACCCGGGGTGTCTTCCTCGAAGACAACATGGACTGAAGTGGTGATGCGGCGTGTTTCCGGGTTGTACACACGGTACCCGGGTGCGTCAGTGGGGTAGCCGACCATGACGCCACGAAACGCCTTTTCACTGAGTTTTCGACGCAGTTTGTCGGGCACCTTGGCGAAGACGGCGCACCCGACGACGCGGAACTTGGAGGCGTCAGGCACATACGACGTAAGGAGGGTGAGGGGGATGCCACCATTGGGTCCGACAGAGCGACTGTACGTGCGGTTGCGGAGGTACACAACAGTGCTCACATCGCATGACCACATGTAGTTGGGAACGGCCATACTGTGGAGCATCGCTGACGCATTGTCCCGGATATTGCGCCAAGGATGTTCGGCTTTGCCGAGCATGTGGTGGGAGTATGGGGCAGAGAACTGGACCCCGACGCCGAGATGTGCGCACATCTGGCGGGTGGCTGCAACTGCAAAGACAAAGTCCGAGTCAAATTCTATGACAAGTGCGAACGCGCCCGATTGGGAGTGATGACGTGCATGTGTGTGCTTGATGTCCAGGAGGATGGTTTCCAACTCCGAACACGCATCGTCTTGGACTTGAGGAACCGCACCCACTTGTAATGGGTGTGGTGGTCAATGACGAGCAAGCGGTAGCGGAGGCCATGTGGGGAGGGGACGTTGACTGGGTTAGAGGATAGCTTGAGGAGTGGACGGGAAGGTTTCGCGCATGCAACGATGTTGCGCGGTGCAGCTGTGGCTTTGTGTAACAAGCACGAATCGCAAGCTACATTTTTATAGAGCTGGCTAGCGCAAGGCTAGTCGGGACACCGTGTGTGTGCTGGGCCTGCAGGCTTTGCAGGTGTCCAAACCGACGGTGCCACAGTATAGGGTCGCACTGGACAGCAAGGGCAACACTAGGGGAGGGGTCATTCACTGTCGTTGGGGAGGGGCTGGAGGGGAGCTCTGGCTAGTGGGGGAGGAGGTAGAGTCCGTTTCCGGACGGCTCTAGCACACCCATTCTTGTGGGGACCACAAGCACACCAGTATCAAAGTCAGAGGGGAAGATGAATTCACAGCCGCTGTGGGTCTGCATCCAGTTGACACAGAGCAGTCGGCCGATGCGCTGAGCAGAGCGAGAGGACGAGTCAAGGGTGTACAACGCATGGATAGTGCGGTGAATAAGCCGAAATGAAATTGTTTACAACAATACCACTATAAAGCGGCAGCTGTCTCTGGCCCCCCCCTTGCTCGTGCCTAGTGGACTTATTAAGCTGGGGCTAGACCGTGAACCACTAATCCCAACCTCTCCATTGGCATTGACGATACCGTCTAAAACATACACGTATGAATTGAAATTGAAATTGTTTACAACAATACCAGTAAGAACCGGCTGCTGTCTCTGGGCCCCCCCTTTTGCTATGCCATACATGACTTAGTAGCGTGAGGTAGACCGTTAACCACTGATCCCAACCTCTCCAATGGCAGGTAACAGCTAATAATTTTGTAATCAAGAAAAACAGATCGAAAAATAAATCCACTTGTCGAGAAATGCAAAACTAAACTGCTGCTCGACCTTCACGATGCACGGCCCGCTCCCGCCGAACCGGGGTGTCGACCGGCCTAGGCCGGTCGGCGTTCGGGAGGGACGACGGGCCAGCCTAATCTAGCTCCCGCGTGACTTCGGTCTTGCCGAAGGTAGGAGGGGAAAGGCTGGCAAAAAACCCCTCCTCGCGCGGTCGCTCGTCGATCCCGCCGCTCCATCCCGTAAACCCCGCCCCAAGGTCTTGCCGCGTCCACCGACGCGGCGGTCCTCCGTGCCGAGGTCCCCCATGGCCCCATCACCTCGAGGACAGGTGGGGGGGACCTAGACACACAGACATAGAAAAAACTAGCGCTCCTGCCTCCGCGCCTGAATTTTCCCCGCTCACTTCCCCGGTTTTTTCTGTGTCTGGTACCCGGGTACCTGTCGGTTTTCCGGCCTGTCGCCGTACCCTCCCCCCTTTGATCGCGCGTCCACCGAGCAACCTTTTCCTGAGCGGGGGCCTCCGCGCTCACCCGGGCCCACGCTCAAGGACCCATTTGAGTATGAAGGTCGGTCGGGGTAGTGGGTGTCGAAGAGGGGGGGGGCAGGTCACCGTAGCCGGATCCGGCGGGCCGCGGGCGCCCGGAATTAGACAAAACCCTCCGTGCCGGGTTTTCCGGCGGCGCCGACCCAAAGGGTCGTCGCTGCCAGATCGTGTCGCTCCTCCCATCGCGACCGTCCTCCTTGCTGTCCCAGCTTACTCTTCCCCCCGGGAGATGACGCTGGACGGCGTAGCGACGCGCTAGTGAGCGCCCTACCCTGGTGCTGCTCCCCAACTAGTTCGACGCCGGGTACGGACATTATTTTTAGTATCCAAAAAAACCCTCCGTATAGGGCTTTCCGGCGGCGGCTGATCCTAAGGATCGCCGCCGCCTCCTGTAGCCGCTCCTCCGTCTGCGACTAGCCACCGGCCTGTGCCATGTCTTGCCTCACCCCTCGGTAAGGTTCGACCGGCACAGGGGTGGTCGACAGCTAGCGAGCGCCCTTTCCTGGCGCTGCTTCCCGGCTGGCCATCACCAGCTCCAACACCCGCCTCCCACCGCTGATCCGGCCGTACCCTCCTCGCCATCAAACGCTGCCGTAGTACAGGCCCCACTCCTAAAAGTAAGCCTTTATCTAGGAGTATCTGTAGGTGAAAAAAACATATCGGACGGGCCGAGCGGGAGATCTTGGCGCCGGTAGTGCACAGAAATCATTTTTTCAAAAGCCCTCTGTACATGGCTTTCCCGACAGCTGCTGATCCCACGGATCGAGCTGTCGGCCCTCTTAGCCCCCTACCGTGCCAGGCATGGCACGGCTACGGGGTTTCCAGCGCCCACCACGGGGAGGTGAGGGGATGCCGACGGGCCTGCGAGCGCACCTCCCTCCGGGGCCGCCGCCGCTGCGCCGCCGGCGGGCGCCAACATACACGTAACCATGTATTTATTATTTTTTGATCTATACGCAATTTTTTTGGATACAGTATGAAATAAACAAGTGTCGCTAGTCTCCACGATACGCGGCCTGCTCCTGCCATTGCAGGGATGCTGATCAGCGAGGCTGGTCAGCGTGAGCTGGTTGAGGCGAACGTGCATGACCTCGGGTACCTTGCGACTCCGGTTTTGCCGGAGCTAGGGGGAAAGTCATGTGAAAACCCCCCTCGCTCAGATCTTCGGCGGTCCCGTCTCGATCCTTGCTCGTCCCCGCCCGAGGTAGTAGTTGCTCCTCCCGACGCACTTCGCCGCCTAGCCGAGTCTTCCCTCCTCCTTCGGGGGTTGGGAAGAGTAAATAACTAAGCTGCAGACAAAAAAAAACGTATCCTACCGTCACTAAAGACAGTAAAACGATCCACAGTACTACTAAAGTACTACAAAAACCATATAACACGGGGATGGGTCGGTAGCTCGAATGAGCAACGCCGATCGTCTTCGCTCTGGGCCTGGCCTCCCATTGAGCGCAAGACTGGTGAACAGGGCCGCTGAACAGCGCGCACCATTCACCTCTCCCCACACGAGCCTAGCTCTAACTGGTCAGTGGATCCGTGGCGACACCAGACGGTACACACTCAAAGGCGCAGCTTCCAGGGATTTGAATTTCATCCCCCCGACAGCTACCGCGCCATCCACTTCGAAAACCACATCGATACCCGTCAAAGTACTACAAAACCCTTGCGCTAAACATCGCTTACAAAAACCCTACTACACGGCGGCCGGCGCACTCCATCGCGCCCCTCCGAGCGTCCGGACGTCCCTGTCCGCCGCCAACATCCACCAAACCCAGGTCCCATCAGACCTGGTCGCGTGCAGCCAACACGCGCACTACTCCTCTCAACTACCTCGACGAGCCACACTTCCTCAAACTACCTACATTCCTCTCTCGACACCCTGCTCGACGGCTATGTCTTCATCACTAAACCCCCCCCCCCCACCTACAAGCAGGTGCTGGTGTGGGATCCCCCGCAACATGGCCGCTTCACGGACATACACCATCCCAGGAACGCACTCGCGGGTCACCCGCTGACCCCATTCCTATCCACCACCCAACTTCCCCGCCCCCAACAGGTCCTAGGCACAGCCTCAGACCCCCTACCGCACCATCGAGGACTCCAAACCCCCCTGGTCCTATCCGCCCCGCAGTCAACCGCGAAACTTGGAACAGCCGACGACCTCTCCACCAGAATGATCGACACACTCCTCCTCACAGGCCAGTACTCCACCAACCCCCCCCACCTTGCCCGCTTCTGGCTCCACGGCATCTTCATGCCCAACCAATCACACCCCGACCCGATCGCGTCCGCCTGCTCGTCGGCCCGCCGATGGCTCCTCGAATGCGTCAACGGCCTCACCGACCTACCCAACCGCATTGAAAATATAATCGGACGGGAACTCGCCCACCAGACGAGCTGGTCTGCGAACCTCTCTCGCACTCCACACCCCACTGCAACTAAATGCAATGATGCCACCCCCCTCCCCGACGAGCTCCGCTCAGGCTTTCAAGAGATCGGCCTAGCTATCCCCACCTCCTATATAACGGTCGGTCTCCTGTACCAGCTTACTTCACACCAGCGTGAATTCAGCTTGGCCGGTCCCGTGCCTCCCTCCACGACCTTCTCCCCTTCGATCCTGAACATTCTGAAACAGCAGAAAATTCGCTTCCTCCGCGATGTCACAGCTCCTGCAGTTTCAGGTCGTCGCGTGAAAATCCGCTCTCCACTGTTCTCCGGTATCACCGGCCCAGAAATGATCGCTCTCCTCCAGGACCTCCTTACTTGTGACCTCGCCTCTGCTCTCACCTCGACCGGTTCAGCCCCCTCGACTCACCCCCAATGCAGAATCGAAGACCTTCCGGAACAAGCCCAGTTCGTCCTCCAGTTCGCGGACGCCATCCAACCGCTGGACACACCGACCCCGATCGAAGCCGACCCCTCCTCATTATGGGTAAATATCCTCCACCTCTCCGAGAACCCCATCCATTCACAATCCGGACATGTATCCATTCCAATCCTTTCATATTCACCCCATGAACACGTACCCCCTGATAATCACCTTCACACCATCACCATCACACCCCCCCCCGTCTCCGGTCTTGTCCCCGGACTATCATGGACCGACACCTGCCTCACCACAGTCCTCATCCAATCCCGCCACTCCCTCTCCCTCCCCTGCATCAAACCCAACGGCACTATTCCCCCCTCTCATTGGCTTCACACCCTCTTATCCCAGACTGCCAACGAATACCTCACCCACACCACCCCCACAAACACCCCCCCCACCCAACACCCCCCCTCCCCTCCCAACACACATCACTGAGAAAATTCCCCGATGGCTCATACTTTCGGTCACACCCCTCCACCTCCTCAAACATCACCACAAGCATACAAATTTCCCTAAGCCCCGACATGTACTGCATCATCATCTCCACCAACGGCACTATCACCATCCCTCTGAACCACACATACACACACAGAGGGGCCCTCACCCACTCCACTTGCACCCTCAACATCACCCCCCACCACTACTCCGCCTTCGGGAAAGCCCGCCTCTCAGACCCCATCTTCACCACCTCCCCCTCCCCCCACCCCCTCACAATCACAAAAAGATACACCCTCCACCGCAACACCCCTGCCCTCCTCCTTCAATGGTTCCATCACCTTACCGATAGCCACATCCCCAATCAATGGCACCTGGCACCCTCTACCTTCCACCAACAGGACACCGAGGACACCCCCCTCGACCTCTCCTCCCTCCCGGACATCCAGCTCTCCAACACCCCGGCCCTCTCATCCCACAACGCATGGCCCCCTCCCCAACCCACAGCCTCACATCCCACCTCCACCTCCTCCTACCACGCTCATCCCTCCCCACACCCTCCAGCCCCCCCCTCGCTCCCACATCCCACTATCAACCCTTCCCCTCTCCACACCATCACAGAAGACTCCTCCGAACCCATGGACTCCTCCACCTCACCACCCCACCCTCCCCCCCACAAACAATCCCCCCCCCCTCTTCCTCAACCACCCAACACCCACTCATAACCTAACCCCACCTCCTACCCTTCCCCAAAATCCTACCTTCCACCCCTCAGCACCGCCCCCATCAGCAGCCTCCCCCCCCCGCCCACGCCCCCCCACTGACCACTCCCTTAAACCCGCCTCCCCCGCAGGGGTTACCAAACCCTCCAGACCCTCCCACAAGCACCGCTCCCCATCCCCCTCGGCTCGCGCCCCCCCGCACCCCTCCCTCCCACCCCACCCCGCCCCACCTTCCCCTCACCCTCCTCTCGACCCCACCCCCCTCTCAACAGGAGCCACCCCCCCTCCCTCTGCCGCCACAGCCCGCCCCCCCCCCCTCCA